>RCUC01131661.1:0-63391 GCA_003697995.1 Taxidea taxus jeffersonii | reverse complement strand
TTTTTTTTAAGATTTTATTTATTTATTAGTTAGAGAGAGAGAGAGAGAGCGAGCACAGGCAGACAGAGAGGCAGGCAGAGGCAGAGGGAGAGGCAGGCTCCCTTTCGAGCAAGGAGCCCGATGTGGGACTTGATCCCAGGACACTGGGATCATGACCTGAGCCGAAGGCAGCCGCTTAACCAGCTGAGCCACCCAGGCGTCCCTCATAGATGGTTTTTTTTAAAAAAATATTTTATTTATTTATTTGACAGACAGAGATCACAAGTAGGCAGAGAGGCAGGCAGAGAGAGAGAGAGAAGCAGGCTCCCCACTGAGCAGAGAGCCCGATTCGGGGCTCGGCCCCAGGACTCTGAGATCATGACCTGAGCTAAAGGCAGAGGTTTAACCCACTGAACCACCCAGGTGCCCCTTATTTATTTATTTGACAGAGATCACAAGTAGGCAGAGAGGCAGGCAGAGAGAGAAGAGAAAGCAGGCTCCCCACAGAGCAGAGAGCCCAATGACTTGGTACTCGATCCCAGGACCTTGGGTGGGATCATGACCTGAGCTGAAGGCAGAGGCTTTAACCTACTGAGCCACCCAGGTGCCCCTCGTAGATGGCTTTTTTTTTTTTAAAGGTGATCTTCTACACCAGTATATTTTTTAAAGATTTTATCTATTTATTTGACACAGAGAGAGAGAGATCACAAGTAGGCAGAGAGGCAGGCAGAGAGAGAGAGGGGGGGAAGCAGGCTCCCCGCTGAGCAGAGAGCCCAATGTGGGACTCCATCCCAGGACCCTGAGATCATGACCTGAGCCAAATGCAGTGGCTTAACCCACTGAGCCACCCAGGTGCCCCTTGTAGATGGCTTTTATGATACTGTGGTGTGTTCCTTCTATCCTTATACTTTGAGGAGTTTTAATCAAGAAAGGATGCTGCATTTTGTCAAATACTTTTTCTTCATCAATTGAGAAGATCATACAGTTCTTGTCTCATTGTTAAAAAATGCTCTATCAAGTTGATTGTTTTATGAATGTTGAACCATCCTCACAGCCCAGGAATAAATCCCACCTTTTTGTGGTGGATAATCCTTTTAATGTACTGTTGGGTCCTACTGGCTAGGATCTTGGTGAATATTTTGGCATCTATGTTCACCAGGGATATTGGTCTGTAACTCTCCTTTTTAATGGAATCTTTGGTTTTGGGATCGAGGTAATGTTGGCCTCATAGAATGAGTTTGGAAGGTTTCCTTCCATTTCTATTTTTCGGAACAGCTTCAGTAGAATGGACATGATTTCTTTTTTAAATGTTTCATAGAATTCCCTGAGAAGTGATCTAGCCCTGGACACTGTTTTTTGGGGGAGGTTTTTCATTACTGCTTCAACTTCTTTGCTGGTTATGGGTCTGTTCAGATTTTCTACCTCTTCCTGCTTCAGTCTTGGTAGTTTATAAGTTTCCAGAAATGCATCTATTTCTTCCAGATTGCCTACTTTTTTGGCATGTATTGCTCCTAATATGTTCTTAAAATTGTCTGTATTTCCTTGGTGTTGGTTGTGATCTCTCCCCTTTCATTCATGATTTTATTAATTTGGATCCTTTCTCTTTTCTTTTGGATAAGTCTAGTCAAAGGTTTATCAGTCTTATTAATTCAAAGGACCAGCTTCTAGTTTTGTTTATCTGGTCTACTGTTCTCCTGGTTTCTATTTCATTGATTTCAGCTCTAATCTTTATTATTTCTTTTCTCCCATTCAGTTTAGGTTTTATTTGCTGTTCTTCTGGTATAAAGTTAGCTTGTGCATTCAGAATTTTTCTACTTTATTTGAGAGAGGCTTGGATGGCTGTGTATTTTCCCCTTAGGATAGCCTTTGCTGTATCCCATAGGTTTTGGACTGATGTGTTTGTTTTCAGTGGTTTCCGTGAATTGTTTAAGCTCTTGTTTAATTTTGGTTGACCCATTAATTCCTTAGCAGGATGCTCTTTAACCTCCATGTGTCTGAGTTTCTTCCAAATTTCCTCTTGTGGTTGAGTTCCAGTTTCAAACATTGTGGTCTGAAAATATGCAGGGAATAATCTAAATCTTTTGGTATCAGTGATACCTGATTTGTGACCTAGTATGTGATTGATTCTGGAGAAAGTTCCATGTGCATTCAAGAATAATGAGTATTATATTATTTTAGGATGGAACGTATATATCTGTGAAGTCTATGTGATCCAGTGTGTCATTCACATCCCTTGTTTCTTTGTTGATCTTCTGCTTAGATGATCTAGCCATTGCTATGAATGGGGTATTGAAGTCCCCTATTATTAATGTATTATTTTTTTAAAAGATTTTATTTATTTATTTGACAGACAGAGATCACAAGTAGGCAGAGAGGCAGGCAGAGAGAGAGAGAGGGAAGCAGGCTTCCCATTGAGCAGAGAGCCCAATGCAGGGCTTGATCCCAGGACCCTGGGATCATGACCTGAGCTGAAGGCAGAGGCTTTAACCCAGTGAGCCACCAGGTGCCCCTTATTAATGTATTATTATCAATATGTTTCTTTACTTTGGTTATTAATTGGTTTATATAGTTGGATGCTCTCCTGTTGGGGGCATAGATATCTACAATTTTTAGATCTTCTAGTTGGATAGACCCTTTGAGTATGATATAGTGTCCCTCTATGTCTCTTACTACCAGTCTTTGGTTTAAAATCTAATTTGTCTCATATGAGGATTGCTATCCCAGCTTTCTTTTGAACTCCATTAGTTTGGTAAATTTTTCTCCATCCCCTCACTTTCAGTTTGGAGGAGTCCTTAGGTTTAAAATGAGTTTCTTTTAGACAGGATGGTTATTACTGATTTATTCAATCTGATACCCTGTGTCTTTTGGTTGGAAAATTCAGACCATTTACATTCAGGGTAAGTACTTTTTTTATGTTTCATTTTTTAAAAGATTTTTATTTATTTATATGACAGAAAGAGAGGAACACAAGCAGGGAGACTGGGAGAGGGAGAAGCAGGCTTCCTGCTGAGCAGGGAGCCGGATGTGGGGCTCAATCCCAGGACCTTGGGATCATGACCCAATCTAAAGGCAGATGTTTAACAACTGAATGCCCCAGGTGCCCACATTCAGGGTAAATATTGAAAGATGCAAATTCAGTGCCACTGTATTGCCTATAAAGTCCCTGTTTCTGTAGATTGTCTCTGGTACTTTCTGGTCTATGTTGCTCTGGGAATCTCTCTTTGCTTATAGTCCCCCTTAGTATTTCTTTTTTTTTTTTTTAAGATTTTATTTATTTATTTGTCAGAAAGAGTGAGCACAGGCAGACAGAGTGGCAGGCAGAGAGAAAGGAGGAAGCAGGCTCCCCGCCGAGCAAGGAGCCCGATGCAGGACTCAATCCCAGGATGCTGGGATCATGACCTGAGCCGAAGGCAGCCGCTTAACCAACTGAGCCACCCAGGCGTCCCGCCCTTAGTATTTCTTATAGGGCTGGTTTGGTGGTCACATATTCTTTCTTTTTTAAAAAATATTTTATTTATTTACTTGACAGAGATCACAAGTAGGCAGAGAGGCAGGCAGAGAGAGAGGGGGAAGCAGTCTTCCCATTGAGCAGAGAGCCTGATGCAGGACTCGATCCCAGGACCCTGGGATCATGACCTGACCCCAAGGCAGAGGCTTTAACCCACTGAGCCACCCAGGCACCCATCACATATTCTTTCTATCTGTCTTGGAAGTTCTTTAGATCTCCTTCCATTCTGAATGACAGCCTTCTTGGATAAAGTATTCTCGGTTGCACGTTCCTTTTCATTTAGTACCCTGAATATATCTTGCCAGCCTTTCCTGGATTGCCAGTTTTCTGTGAATAGGTCTGATGTTATTCCAATGTTCCTCCCTCTGTACATAAGGAAACTGCTCTCCCTAGATGTTCTCAGGATAGCTTCTTTTTCTCTAAGATTTGCAAGCCTTACTAGTATATGTTGGGGTACTGATCTATTTTTATTAATTTTGGGAGTGATCCTCTCTGCCTCCTGGACATAAATGCTTGATTCCTTCCCAAGATTAGGGAATTTCTCAACTATGATTTGCTCACATATATGTTCTAGCCCTCTGTCTCTCTTTACCCCCTCAGGCATCCAATAAGTTTGATATTGTTTCATTTCAAAGCATCATTAAATTATCAAAGCCTTTCTTCATGGCCTATTAGTTGTCTTCCCTCTTTTTCTCAACTTCCTTCCTTTCCATTGCTTGTCCTCTACATCACTTATTGTCTTTTCTGCCTCATTTACCTTAACTGTTAAAGCATCCAATTTATTTATTTATTTTTTTAAACTTTTTTTAAAAAGATTTTTTAATTTATTTATTTGTCAGAGAGAGGGAGAGAGAGCGAATGAACACAGGCAGACAGAGAGGCAGGCAGAGGGAGAAGCAGACTCCCTGCCGAGCAAGGAGCCCGATGTGGGACTCAATCCTAGGACTCTGGGATCATGACCTGAGCCGAAGGCAACTGCTTAACCAACTGAGCCACCCAGGCGTCCCTAAAGCATCCAATTTAGACTGCATCTCATTGATAGATTTTTAAGTTTGGCCTGACTAGATCTCAGTTCTGCCCTTAGAGATGCTATACTATCAGTCGTGCTTTCTTCAAGCTTAGCCACTAACTTTATAATTGCTATTCTCAATTCCACTCTTGACATCTTACTTATATCCATATTGATTAGCTCTGTGGCAGAGACAATTGCCTCTGTTTTTTTCTTTTGTTGTGAATTCCTCCTTCTAGTTATTTTGACCAGAGAAGGATGGGTGAGCAAATGAGTAGAGTCCAAAATATCAACTACGACTCAAACCAAATATACCCTAGACAAATCTGAAGTCAGATGCCACAACAGTAAAAGCAAGCAAAATGAAAATGAAACAAACAATATAAGAAGGTGGGGGAGAAAGACTACAATTTTGCAGGGTGGACTGACTGAATTTTGGTATGTGTGTTAGAAGACAATACATCCCAAAATTGCAAAGAAAACAAAACATATAATAACATAATAATATACACACACATATATGTATTTGAATAGAGTGAAAAAAGGACTAGAATGAAGTATATATCTATAAATAGATATAAAGAAATAAAAATTAAAAAGCGACCTAAAGGGGTGCCTGGGTGGCTCAGTGGGTTACAGCCTCTGCCTTTGGCTTGGGTCATGATCTCAGGGTCCTGGGATGGAGCCCCGCATTGGGCTCTCTGCTCAGCAGTGAGCCTGCTTCCTCCTCTCTCCCTCTCTGCCTGCCTCTGTGCCTACTTGTGATCTCTGTCAGATAAATAAATAAAATCTTAAAAAAAAAAAGCGGCCTAAAAAGTTAAGTTGGTAAAATAAGAATAAAATAAGTTGGTAAAATAAGAAATGGAAAATTTTAGACTGAAGGATAAACGAGTCATGATGAAACAGCTGGAGCTCAATATACTATTTTCTTCTGGCTCTGGAAGTTCACAGTCTTGTGGGATCCATACAGTTGTACCACACCTATTCTTGCAATCTGTCTTCTGGGGAAGGGGTCTGCTGTGCTGCTTCTCAGGTGTCTTTGCCTGGAAACAGAGGTGCTCCACACCTTTTCGAGGAGGTGGGATCAATGTAAGCTTGTTCTCTGTGTGGCTTTTGTTCCCTGGAGACTCTCTGCCCCTCTTCAGAGTGTCAGAGCAAAAATGGCCATGCCCAGAGCCAAATGACCATGATTCCCCGTCCTCAGTAAACCCCCCAGGACAAAAAATCTCCACTTCTTTGTGAGCCAAACTCCACAGCATCCCATGGTAGGTGCCCACCACAATCCTCCTGGGGGGAGTCCCAGAGACCTGCCAGCGCCACTGCCCTTTGTGTCTTTGGGACTACTAGCAGTGAAGGGTCTGTGGACAAAAGGATGAGACCGATACAAAGCGAAGGTCAAGCAAAGCTTTATTTTGCGCCAAGCATGGAGAATCAAACCAACTGGCCAGGGCCATCTCTTACAAAGAGGCGACCCTTCCCGGCCTCACAGACTAACTTTTAAAAATTTATTTATTTGTCAGATAGAGAGAAAGCGCAGGGGCGAGCACAGGCAGACAAAGTGGCAGGCAGAGGCAGAGGGAGAAGCAGGCTCCCTGCCAAGCAAGGAGCCCGATGCGGGACTCCATCCCAGGACGCTGGGATCATGACCTGAGCTGAAGGCAGCCGCTTAACCAACTGAGCCACCCAGGTGTCCCACAGACTAACTTTTAAAGGGCAAGGGCCATGTGGTTGGGCCTGGCCACGCACAGATAGCCAATGAGATTGCAACACACAAAGAAAGCTGCATAGTCATGTTAGGTCACAGGCAGGTGGCCAGTTGAATTACAATTCACCCCATAGTCGCTGGTCAGAATTGGTGCCTTAGTTTGGTGCCCAAAAGGCAGGGCCGCATTCTTTGGTAGTTAGGGAGATAGTATGTGCGCTTTCCTGATTGGATGCCTCCATCTGGTCTGACTCATCCTTGCATCTGGGCTCTGTTATCTCCGCCTGGCCTGACACGTTCTGGTACCTGGGCTCTGTTATCAGGGACTGGTCAGCCATATTTTACTGGTTTCCCAGACCTGTTTCTAAGTAAGTTCCTCTGGGGGGCAGGGTCCATCTAAGTTCACTGCATAAGCAACAAAATGGCTGTTCTACTGGGATGGGGTTGTTCTGGCTAAGTAGGCCCTTACAGCAGTAGTGGGGTCTCGAACATAAGCTGCTCCACTGCTCCCAGGTCATGACTGGGTGACCCCCTACTGTCCTTTTCAGGGCCACCACTGCCCTGAGAGCTGTTGCCCAGTCATGGGTGCAGCCATTTTTTCCCCTCCCAGGGGATAGTAAATGGCTCACATGTTCCAGTCCTTTACAGGGTGCTCAGGCAAAGGGCAGGTCTCCCTACTGGCCTGGCTCACATTTCATGGTGACTGTAGCTAAGAGTCCCTCCTGGGCTTGCTGATCATAACCAGTTTCCCTGCTCCACTGCTTAGGCACTCAACTCATTCAGGCATTCTTTCTGTGACTCCTGGGAACCTGAGACCACAGTGAACCACCTAGAATTCTGCCCTTTTCATCCCCTGATGAAAATCAGGGTTTTGATTTTGCACTCTGGTGTTATATCACCTTCCAGTGGCCAGCTTATGGAGGCTCCCTCCCCCCTCTGCTTATCTTCCAATATTTCCCTGCAGATCCGTGACTGCGCACTTTCTGCCTTGCAAAAAACAGTCACTTTTCTGCTTGTCGAGTTCCAGGTATATTTTTTAATGTCTCAGGCTGAATTCAGGGGTGTTCAGAATGGGTTGATAGATATCCAGCTAAATTCAAGGGATTAGATGAAATGAGTTCCCCTGCTCTTCCACCATCTTGTCTCCTCCTTCCCCACCACCTTCACTTACATTTCTAATAGACATCTAAGGTTTCACATTCTTTTTTTTTTTTTTAAGATTTATTTATTTATTTGAGAGAGAGAGCAAGCTCAGGCAGACAGAGTGGTAGGCAGAGGCAGAGGGAGAAGCAGGCTCCCTGCCAAGCAAGGAGCCTGATGTGGGACTTCATTGATCCCAGGACGCTGGGATCATGACCTGAGCCGAAGGCAGCCGCTTAACCAGCTGAGCCACCCAGGCATCCCTAAGGTTTCACATTCTTTTTTTTTTTTTTTTAAAGATTTTATTTATTTATTTGTCAGATAGAGAGAGAGAGGGCAGGAGCGAGCACAGGCAGACAGAGTGGCAGGCAGAGGGAGAAGCAGGCTCACTGCTGAGCAAGGAGCCCGATGTGGGACTCGATCCGAGGACGCTGGGATCATGACCTGAGCTGAAGGCAGCCGCCTAACCAACTGAGCCACCCAGGTGTCCCAAGGTTTCACATTCTTAATGTGGATGTCTGTGATGCTACCTCACCAAATGGGGAGTCTTCCCCATTTTCACAGAAGGCATCCCACTTTTTAAATCACAGTCTAAAACCCTGGATGTCCTCCTTGATTCCTCTTCTCACCACCCAGAATGAATCCATTAGGAAATGCTGCAAAGTCCATCTGTGAATATCTCCAGTGCCAATCCTTCCTATTTTCTTCCCTCCTCACACCCCAATGTACAGTCCACATCCCCCTCCTTGGACATTGCACTGGTTTCCTACAGTTTCCCTACTGGTCCCTCACCCTGTGCCTCTCAATTCTGCACAGCAGCAAACAGATGCTGCTGAAGAAACATCAGTCATGTTGATCTGTTCATTCTTCAAATTCCACATCTCAGAGAAAACTCAAAACCATTCTAATCTTTTTTTTTTAAAAGATTTTATTTATTTATTTGAAAGAGAAAGAGAGAGAGAGAGAGAGACAGCAAGAAAGGGGATATAAGCAGGGGGAGTGGGAGAGGGAGAAGCATGCTCCCCGCTGAGCAGGGAGCCCGATGTGGGGCTCAATACCAGGACCCTGGGATTATGACCTGAGCCAAAGGCAGATGCTTAAAGACTGAGCCACCCAGGTGCCCCAAAACCATTCTAATCTTGAGGCTTGGAGCTCTGACCTCATCTCATCTGCTCTCTGCTGCAGCCACAGTGGCCTCCTCACCCTTCCTTGACACAGGACTCCCTCCTGCCCTAATGTGTGTGCACTGGGGTTCCTTGCCTGGAAAGAACCCCCCCCCCCCCCCCCCCGCCCCCCCCTTGCAAAATTCCTTCATGTCCTTCAAATCTCTCAGAGGTCACCTTCTCAGTGAGGTTCCCCTGATCCCTGGAGTAAAGGAGCCATCATCCCCGTCCCAGCACAGGTACTCTCTGGGTCTCCTTCCTCACAACTCCTGCCAACTTCCAATTTAAACACTTCCCTTATTACTGCACTTACGCAATACACAGTTCACCTCTGAATGACACTGGTTTGCACGGTGCCTGTGCACTTGTGTGCGGACTTTTTTATGGTAAGTACTGTCCACGTACTTCCTCTTCCTTATGACTTGTACTATTTTCTCTACCCTCATTCATTGTAAGAACACAGTATATACTACATGTAAAATATGAATGTGTTAAGCGACACTTCCTGTTATCAGCGAGGCTTCCTGTCTCCAGTAGGCTATTAGTTCTTATGTTTTGAGAGAGTCAAAAGCTATATTTGGATTCTTGGCTTCATGAGAGGGTCACTGGCCTGATCCCCACATTGTCCAACGGTCAAGTGTAATCTGCCCCTTACACTGTCTTCTCCACAAGATCAGCACATTTTCCCTCTTCTTTGTCTCACTGAGGTGTCCAGATGTAAACATAGTGTGTCCTGTATGTGGCACACCACAGTTATCAGTTGAATGAATGAGTAAATAGAGGACTCCTTCTTCTAGATGCACCTCAGGCACAACTGTACAGTGGCAGCTCCTGCCTGGTGCGCTCACCTCACCATCAGTGCTGCCTCTCTCTTCTCACAAGGCTGCCCTCCCGTCCCTCTCTCTGCTCAGCCCTTCCCCCCGGCACCATCTCTCTTACACAGCACAGCACACAGATCTCTCTCCAGAAACACTGTACTCAGGCTTTATGGGTCCTTTTCTCCAACCACAAAGAGATCTACATTAGACTCTGCTTTATAAATCCATGACCTTGGGTTGAAGCCAGCACTAGGAACATGAGAACTAAGGGCAAGGAGAGAGAGCAGAGCAGCAGGGAAGGTAGAAACTAACTGATATTTAATAAGGATGAGAACCTCTCAGAATTCCCCTTCTCTCTACTTCCAGAATCCTAAGAATAATCTAGAAAACAGGTCTAGAGTGAGGGGAAGAGATAGATGAATCTGAAAGTTTATCTCTCCATAACACAGAGATTCCTGTGTGTGGGGAGTCAAACTAGGCTTGTGGGAACAACAGCCTAAAGGACACCTGCTGCTGTAACTGCCAGGATCACCCTGGGGAAAATGGGACAAGAACTGGTACACAAGAGCAAGAACAGGCCTGATGCTCTACAAAAACAATGGGGGAAAAAACCCACTCCAAAATGGAGACAATGGCCTGATCCAGGCCTGAGGCAAGGCTGACCCAATCACAGGAAGCTCTGGCTGCACAAGGGCCTTGTGGCAGGTGACGTCCAAGTCCCTGTGATCACAGGTCCTGGTAGATAAGCTTCCACACAAGGGGCAAGGACACAGATCAGAGATGACCCAGCGGAGGGGTAAGCAGATTACGCTTGTGATGTACTGAGCACAGACTGGGCACAGACCTTGTCCCTGCTCAGCTCCTCACAGCCTACTCCTACCCCTACCTGCAACAGACTCAGCACAGCAAAAACACAGATTCTAGAAGGTTCTCGGTGTTTCCATTTATTTGCTCTCTCAACTTTAAATATTCTTTTTTTTTTTTAAGATTTTATTTATTTGTCAGAGAGAGAGAGAGAGCGAGAGAGCACGCGAGAGCAAGCACAGGCAGACAGAGAGGCAGGCAGAGGCAGAGGGAGAAGCAGACTCCCTGCCGAGCAAGGAGCCCGATGTGGGACTCGATCCCAGGACGCTGGGATCATGACCTGAGCTGAAGGCAGCCGCTTAACCAACTGAGCCACCCAGGCATCCCTGCTCTCTCAACTTTAGAAATCTCTTCTTTTATTACCTCATCAACCCGACATGCCAAGAATTAGGAAACACAAAACTTGTTTTCAATATAGAAGTAAAGTCATTAGCATTCATCCCAACATGAAATAAAGATAGGAATGTAAAGCATATCAGAGAAGAGAATGCAAATCAGTGCAGGGGGTGGCCATTGTGGACAGGGTGGGCAAATCTCCCCACATCCTCACATTAAGCCATAGGAACACAGACACATTCTGACACACCCTTTGCAGAAAAAGCCATGGGTTGTTGATGTCACCAAGTGGGAGTATGAACAAATCTTGCATCCTTCAGTCTCCACAGGGCAGCTGGTCTCACACTGTGAAAAAAAAATCACGTACAAATTTAGGTCATTCACATAAGTGCTGACCTCAACAACTCTCCAGATGCTCAAAGTGTCCCCAGTACCCAACCCCTCCCCACTTCAGGGTTCCAGGGTCTCACCTTTAGGAGCCATGAGATACACATCAGAGCCCTGGGCACTGTCATCACCTAGGGGAGAACAAACAGGATGTGGTCAGAGCCCACAAAAGAGAGGACAAAAGGAGGAGCTATGGGATGGGTGAGCTCCCCATGGGGTCCTGTCTATACTATCTCAGGGTCTCAGGGATCACCCCTCCATACTTACATGCAGCGTGAAAGTAGCCTGGTCCTTTTCTTCCTGTGGAAAGAAAATATCATGTCAGAGGCCTAGGACAAAGTGGGACCATGAGATCCTAGATCCTAGAGGAATTCCTAGTCTTAATTCAAAATGAAGTTCACAGAATTCTGACTGATGATCCAGGAAACATGAAGAAAGAGGAGTGGGACACCTGACTTGTCCTCAGCAGAGACCTTCCCCTCTGTCCTGTGACTGCTGGAAATCAGGTCCCCATCACCAGAATTACCAAGATGAAAATGTGTCCTTCATTGTCACAAGTGTTTGCTACACACTGAGTGTAGTGATCAGCTCCAGAGTGGGCAAATCCATATATGAGGATGGTACTTCCCAGTTACAAGGCAGGACAGTCTGCTACCTAGGAAACCCCCAGAGGGTCAAGAAACCTCAGATCCCACCACTCCATTCCCTACCTGAGCGCTTCTTCCTCCAGATCACAGCTCCAATCACTGCAGTGACCACCAGGAGAGCCAAACCAGCAATGATCCATGCAATGGGGATGGTGGGAGGAGGCGGCTCTGGAAAGGGAAGGGAAGGTGAGGCGTCCAGAGCTCTGGTAGGTGTCCTGACCCTGCTGAAGTTCTCCAGAAGGCCTTCTGCTTTCTCTGAGAAGAGGCTCTACTCCAAATCTTCCTTACCCTATCTCAAGGTGATGGGCTCAGGCAGCCCCTCATGCTGCACATGGCATGTGTATCTCTGCTCCTCTCCAGAAGGCACCACCACGGCCGCCCACTTCTGGAAGGTTCCATCTCCTGCAGGCCTGATTTCCACAAGCTCTGTGTCCTGGGTCTGGTCCTCCCCATCCCGCTGCCAGGTCAGGGTGATCTCCGCAGGGCAGAAGCCCAGAGCCCAACACCTCAGGGTGACAATATGGTCGGAGATGGGGTGGTGTGTCACGTGTGTGTTGGGGGGTTCTGAGGAGGAATAATCAGAAAACCCACACTTGGGTTTACCTTTATGGGCCACTGAAAAGGCATTCATGTGACCATCCTGAGGTGGACCCAGCAATTTCACCAGATGTAAGAAGTTCAAAGCCCAATCACCAACCTAACGTTTGGGATCTCCTAATCCAGAGGTCCTGGAATCAGGGACAGAGCCTAGGGTAGGAGGCTGTAGGTCTAAGGGGAAAGCACACTAATGATCCTGACTGCGGTGGAGGGTGAATGAGTCAGAAAAACTCGAGTGGGAACTCAAAGATGTTCTCATTGGAGAACAAGGCCTTGAGAGTGAAAGTCATGTTTCCCAAGGAGGCTGCCAGGGTCAAAGGGAACTGCTGATGGGTTATTTCAGGGATGGTCTCCACCTTGCCTCCTGGGAGAGACTGGATTCCTCCATTGTCCTTTAGAGAAAAGCGGCCCTCTGGGTGAGTCACTCTCTAGGTGAGTCACTCTCTAGTAGGAACCTGAACACCCAGGTGGACCTCCCTCTCCCCACCCGTGGGAGGGCGGTGTTCTGCCACTGAGTCCATTTTCCCTTCCCGATGGGAAGCCAGCCCCAGGGGAGGGGAAATCAGGGAGGCCCCGCGGCCCCTCATACCTGCTGGATACAGGGTCTCCTTCTCCATCACCAGGTACCTGCAGAGCCACTCCACGCACGTGACCTCCAGGTAGTCCCTCTCATGCTTTGTGGCACCCGTGTCCGCCAACTTGCGCCGGGAGATCTGAGCCGCCGTGTCCGCCGCGGTCCAGGAGCGCAGGGTCCTCGTTCAGGGCGATGTAATCCGCGCCGTCGTAGGCCACCTGACTGTACCCGCGGAGGAGGCGCCCGTCGGGCCCCAGGTCACAGCCGTGCATGCGCTGAATATTGTGCGACCCTGGCCCCGCCCCGACAGGCAGGGGGTTAAACAGAAAGTAAAACCGCCTAAAAGTTCCCGCGGGTTCTTCGGGCATAGGATGGCGGACGGCGGAGGGGTCCCTCAGACTCGGGGTGACGCTCAGACCCGGACACTCGGGGCGACACCGGCATGTCGCTGGGGATGGGGTCGTGACCTGGCCCCGGGCCCTGTCGCTCACCGGCCTCGCTCTGGTTGTAGTAGCCCCGCAGGGTGTTCAGGTCCACTCGGTTAGTCTGTGCGGCTTCCTTGAGGTTCCGCGTTTCCCGCTCCCAATACTCCGGCCCCTCCTGCTCCACCCACGGCGCCCGCGGCTCCATCCTCCGACTGGCGGAGTCGCTGTCGAACCGCACGAACTGCGTGTCGTCCACGTAGCCGACGGCGATGAAGCGGGGCTCCCCGCGGCCGGGCCGGGACACGGCGGTGTAGAAATACCTCAGGGAGTGGGAGCCTGCGGGCGCGGAGGGGCTGAGACCCCGCCCGACCCTCCTCCCGGCGCGGGGCCTGGGGACCTGGAGGAGGCGGCCGGGAGGGCAAGGGGAGGGGGCACCGAGTGGGGGAGGGCAGGGCGCTGGCGGGGAGGGACGGGGGAGCACAGGCCCGGGCGGGGGCGGGGGCGGCTGAGGGTCTGGGGCGGGGGCGGCGGAGAGGCGCCTTCCTCGGGATCCCGCGTCCCCGCCCGGGGGTCCCCTCGCTCCCGCCCCGCAGAGCCCTTTCCTCCAGCCCCGCACTCACCCGCCCAGGTCTCGGTCACAGCAGCAGGAGGAGAGTTCGGGACCCCATGGTCCAGACCCTCAGGGTCTGAGGACTAACTGGGTCTCCGCGGGTCTGGTGTGGACTTCAGAACCCGGAACCGGTGTTCCGCTGATTGGCTTCGCCGGAAACCCGGCACCCAATGGGAGTGCGAACTGGGACCGCATCACGAGTATCCAGGCAGGAGGAGGTGACACAGGTTGTGAGAGGGAGAAGTGAAACTGGGGGAGATGGGGACTCTCCAGCACTGGCCCCAGATAGGGCCTTGGGGCCTGAGACCCTGAGAGGCAGGTACAGGGACCTCGGCCTTTACCTCGACCCCTCACCTACTGCACGGGGTGCTCTCTGTCACCTTGTCTCCTTGAGTCGTGTCCAGGAGCTGTGTGAGTTACTGATTTTGAAACATTTTGTTAGAAGATATCTATAGAGTCTCACAGATTACTGAGGCCCCAATGATAATTTTCTGAATGTATTTTATAGCTATCAATATTGATCATAGTAGGAACTATTTAAAAAATTTACTGGGGCGTATGTGTGGTTCAGCCAGGTAAGCCAGCAGCTCTTGATTTCAGGTGGTGAGATCAAGCTGCACCTCGGTCTCAGTGCTGACCTTGGAGCCTGCTTAAGATTCTTTCTCCTCCCTCTGCTCCTCTCTGCTCACTCTAAAAAAGTGAAAAAAAATCATTTAGAATCATATTAATAACCCATGGCATGAAAACAGCAATACTGTTTTTATGAAAATAATTAGTTCCCCAAATCAACAGCGTAGTAAGAAGAGTTGATTTTGTTACACTTTGTATTTTTTTAAAAAGATTTTATTTATTTGACAGACGGAGATCACAAGTAGGTAGAAAGGCAGGCAGAAAGAGGAGGAAGTAGACTCTCCTGGGAGCAGAGAGCCTGCTGTGGAGCTCGATCCCAGGACCCTGGGATCATGGCCTGAGCCGAAGGCAGAGGCTTTAACCCACCCAGGTGCCCAGCAGTTATTAGTTTTAAGCTAATAATGTATAGGAATTTTTTCTCTATTGCAAATGTCCTCCATGTTCTGCTTAACAAATTCTTTGTTTTTTTTCAGGTTTTATTTATTCATGTTATCTACACCCAACATCAGTCTCAAACTCATGATCCTGAGACCAAGAGTCACTTAGCATACATACTACCCTGTAGATCCATCCATGTTGTCACAAATGACAAGATCTTATCCTTATTTATGGATGCATAATATTTTATTGTGTGTATATTTGTGTGTGTGTATATTTGCCACATCCTCCTTGTCCATGTGTCTACAGATATGCACAGGTTATATCAGTGTCACTTTTGAAAAAAAGGTCACACTCTGAACATCATCTGGGTTGAGGGCATCCCCTGCAGTCTGGGAGTTGAGGAAGACCCTGCGGAGGGGCCTGGCTGAGGAGGAGAGAGGACTGCTGGGTATTCTCTCCTTGGTCCTGAGGCCCCACACAGGGAGGAGGGTAAGGGAGTCCCCACCACAGCTGTGCTCTCAGATGGGTTCTGATGGAGAAGCCTGAATGATGTCTGCACTGAATGTCAAGTAGAGATGTCTGAGCAGAGGCCTAGGCATCAGCAGGATAATGAAATAGCTTCCGGAAAGACCTGGACTCCACAGGGGTCAGGCTCAGGGCTGTGTCAGGGGTTTCAGGAGAGGAAAGCTCAGGAATCCTGGTGCTTTTCGGAGGATTCTGTATCCCTTTGCAACTACTCTCTCCAGCTCCTTGACAGTAGTATGAAGGAAAACCACAAAGTAGAAACTCTTTTTTGGACTTCTTCTTTCTAAATTTTTCAAAATGCAGTTAGACAAAAATTTTCTTATTTGGGAACAGAATCTCAATACATCTTACTCCATGGTGTGGATATGAGCACTGGGGTTATAGGACTAAGATCCCAGCTCCCCTAGGCCTCCTGCCCCCTGGGAAAGGCATAAGAGGGGTCTCTGTGCTGGGGTTTCACCTGATGCCCCAGAAGTCTCTATCCCAATGCAGGTGTCAGGCAGAGCTGACATCTGGTGTGAGTGTACTCCCACCCCACAAAACTCAGGAGTGAACCCATGGAGTGCAAATTGGTGCAGCCTCTTTGGAAAATAGTGTGGAGATTCCTTAAGAAATTTAAAATAGAGCTACCTATGACCCTGTAATTGTACTACTAGGTATTTACCTCAAAGATACAGATGTAGTGAACATAAGGGCCATCTGTACCCCCAATGTTCATAGCGGCAATGGCCACAGTCACCAAACTGTGGAAAGAGCCAAGATGCCCTTCAACAGACGAATGGATAAAGAAGATATGGTCCATATATACTATGGAGTATTATGCCTCCATCAGAAAGGATGAATACCCAACTTTTATATCAACGTGGACGGGACTAGAGAAGATTATGCTGAGTAAAATAAGTCAAGCAGAGGGAGCCAATTATCATATGGTTTCACTTACTTATGGAGCATAAGGAATAACAGAGCACACTGGGTGAATGAGAGGAGAAGTGAGTTGGGGGAAATCAGAGGGGGACATGAATCATGAGAGACTGTATATTCTGACAAACAAACTAAGGGTTTTGGAGTGGGTTGCAGGGGGTTGGGAGGGGCTGGTGGTGGTGTTAAGGAGGACACATATTGCATGGAGCACTGGGTGTGGTGCATAAACAATGAATCTTGGAACACTGAAAAAATAAAATAAAAAAGTGAACCCATGGACTTCGTTTAACACCTCTCCACTCCAGTGACTGCCCCCCATAATCCAGGGATTGAGAAAAGGTCCACACACTCGAACTAAGACCCACCCTAAACCTCCCTGTCCCAGTGAAAAAAGCCCAAGTGAGAGCCCTAAACCCCTGCTCCTCTCCATCATCTCTAACATACTCCCCACCACCATGTGTCCGGAGTCCACCAGGACTAATGTTATTATGTCCTTTTCCTCGCTTGTGTTAGTTATCCCTTGTCCCCCAGATATCCTGCACTCTCACAAGGCTCTGCACACCACTATCCTGCCTCCTTTCATGGCCCCTCCTTCCTCCTGAGCCTTTCACTGTGCCTCCTGGAATGTTCAGCCCATGATCAGCAAATGTCCAGAGTCCTCTCGGGATGGTCCCTTCACCTTGCAGCTCTGACAGAAACCAGGTTCCCCCTGAGGACTCAGCTCCCTGTGTGGTCCTCTCCCATGGAGTGTCTCCTCTCCCACAGACCTGATTCCCCTGGGTGGGTGAGCCCTCAGGACATCCAACCCCACTTCTGCATTCTTCTTTCTGCTAATTACCTTGTTTCTTATGTTACTGAGTGCACCGAACTCATTAGAGGACAATTATACAGATTTCTTCCCCCATCTACTCATGTACTATCATCTGTCCCCACGTGATAGTCGTTTAGCACAGGTGACCCATCCATGCTGCTGCCAGCCAGAGCCGTCCCTCTGCGTCTAGCTGCCCTAGACCTCATCCCTTCTTGTCTGCTTACAGGTACTCGTCCAGCAATTCTTCCCCTGTTCTCTTTTTCTCCATCAATGTTTGTTCTCAACTAGATTATGGTGGTGGCCATGAGAAGACACATCCCTGACACTTGGCTTGAGGGTATGTAACTGATCCTCAGTCCCAGCGGTGTGCTCTCAAATCTGATGCCATGTGCACTCTTAGAAGACACTTCCTGTAGAATTCCTCCAGCCAGTGCTTGAGAACAGCAAGGAAACTGAGGCAGGACTCTTCCTCTTCAGCAGGCTGACGGAGGCTCCAGGGCTCCCCGACACCCTGATGAACTTGCCTGACTTTGCCCTGGGTCTAGGATGCTTCCAGCCAACCTTCCCTCTCTGTCTACTTCCCTTGGATTCAGAATTGCATCAAGATTTGATGTTCTCCCAGCCTTTCTGGTTCCTTCCCCATGTCTTCTCAGAAGGCTTTCTCCTAACAAATTCCTGGCATTATCAGGCTGCACTGGGGTCTGCTCCTCACAGGCCACTGAAACACAAGTGGCATCAGGAATGGCCCAAGAATGCAGGCAGAAAGATGGGGATTGGGGATGAACTCACCCACTGCCTGACAGACCAGGAGGCCATCAACCAGACTGGAAGGTGGGACACGAAGGGTGGCTGAACTGCTGCAGGTGTTGCTGGAGGTGAGCTGAGAAACTGTCCTGGTCTGGGGGAAAGCTATGGCAGGTGGGATGACAGAAGCCAGTGGAAAATATTGGGGAGGGCGGTGCCCACAGAATCAGTGGGGGTGGCAGCTTACTGCTGAGTGTACTGATGCCTCATAGAAAGATAATGAGGCTGTTAACAAAGATCTGAGGGCTATTAACAAGCAGTGAGTGGCTAGACAAGAAAGCTTCTGCAACATGTCTTGGAAGTAGCCATGTCCTGCAGAGGAAGGGCACACAGAGTTGAATGGCAGCTGAAGATATAATTGGGAGGGTGGAAGAACTCTTGAGAGGTTTGGACAGTCATCCATGGCAGACCTGTGATGTGACAGTCAGTGCCCCTGTGGGGAAAACCCAAGAACACGAAAACTAGATCAAAGTTCTCCCAGTGGATATCCTTCAGGATCCTCTAGACACACAGAGGAGACTTGCCCTTCTCTAGTAATAGTTAACACTTCCTGTGCTGGAAGATGGTGCAGAAGTCTCATCCCTAGATGCAAGTGGTATCCACTCAGCAGCTTTGCAAGAACTACCCAGCATGCATGTGTAGGAGCATGAGCAGCAGCTCTGAGATTGGGTTCTGAGGGTGCTTGATCAAGGGACCAGAATGTTAGGCTGGAGAGGGAAAAATGCATTGACTGGGGGCACTTTTCAGGATATGGGTTTATCCAGGAGCCCAGGACATGGGGCAATCTCACCATTGGGTTAGCTCTACATAGACTGGGAAAATGGTGTCCAACTCTCCACAAGGCAGACATGACTTAGTTGCCCTAGTAAAGAGACAGTAAAACATGGGATAAAGAAGCTGGAGGAAGCGGACATGCAGAATGCAGGTATTATGTGAGGCCAGAAGACCCCCAAAGGATTATGTTCCACAGGAGGATCCAGAAGACTCACTTTTCTTGAAAGTCATCAGCAAGGTTCTGGCAAGAGGGAACAGAGCATCACTAAGAAATTTGAGGGTATTTTCCTCTACAGGGCAGAGATCATGGCAGGGACAGATGTCCTAGAGTTGGCTTATTAATATCAATGGGAATAACATTAATATCAATGAAGAGACAGATACCACATGGTGAGAGTGCCATGACAGGCAGTTTGGATGAAGGACCTCCAATAAGTACCTCTTCCCCTAGTTATTCAATCAAACACTGATGTAGGTGCTGCTGGGCAGGGACCTTGCATATATGTCTTCAAATCAGCTGACTTTAAGACAGAGAGATTCCCCTTAGACTCTCCTGATCAGGTGAGTCTTTATTTATTTATTTATTTATTTATTTATTTATTTGCCTTTAATTTTTTTTATTATGTTCATTAGCCAGTATATGGTACACCATAAATTTTTGTTGTAGTGTTCAATGATTCATTAGTTGTGTACAACACCCAGTGCTCATTCCAACATGTGCCCTCCTTAATACCCATCACCTGGTCATTCACACCCCTCACACTCCTCCCTTCTGAAACCCTCAGTTTATTTCCTGGAATCCAGAATCTCTCATGGTTTGTCCCTCTCTCTGATCTCTTCCCATTCAGTTTTCTCTCCCTTCCCCTGTGGTCCTCCACGCTATTTCTTATGTTACACATATGAGGGAAACCATATGATAATTGTCTTTCTCTGCTTGGCTTATTTCACTTAGAATAATCCCCTCCAGTTCCATCCATGTCGAAGAAAATGATGAGTATTCATCCTCTCTGATGACCAACACTCCACTCTATTTATGTATCACATCTTTATCCATTCCTCTGTTGAAGGGCATCTTTGTTCCTTCCACAGTTTGGCTATTGTGGACATTGCTGCTATGAACATTGGGGTACATGTGCCCATTCTTTTCACTACATCTGTATCTTTGGGGTAAATACCTAGTAGTGCAATCACTGGATCGTAGAGTAGCTCTATTTTTTAACATCTTGAGGAACATTCATACTGTTTTCCAGAGTGGCTGTACCAGGTTGCATTCCCATCAATAGTGTAAGAGGGTACCCTTTCTCCACAACCTTGCCAACACTTTTTCTTGTCTTGTTAATTTTGTCCATTCTAGCTGATGTAAGGTGGTATCTCATTGTGATTTTGATCTGTATTTCCCTGTTAGTTAGAGATGTTGAACATTTTTTCATGTGTCTGTTAGCCATTTGAATGTCTTCTTTGGAGAAGGGTTTGTTCATGTTTTCTGCCCATTTCTTGACTGGATTATTTGGGTTTTTTGGGGTGTTGAGTTTGAGAAGTTCTTTATAGATCTTGGATATCAGCCCTTTATCTGAAATGTTATTTGCAAATATCTTCTATTCCGTGGATTACCTCTTGGTTTTGTTGACTGTTTTCTTTGCTGTGCAAAAGCCATTTATCTTGATGAAGTCCCAAAAGTTCATTTTTGCTTTTGTTTCCCTTGCCTTTAGAGATGTGTCTTGAAAGAAGTTGCTGTGGCCACTGTCGAAGAGATTACTGCCTATGTTCTCCTCTAGGATTTTGATGGACTCCTGTCTTACATCTATGTCTTCCCTCCAGTTTATTTTTGTGTTTGGTGTAAGAGAATGGTTTAGTTTCATTCTTCTGAATGCGGCTGTCCAATTTCCCCAGCACCATTTGTTGAAGAGACTATCTTTTTTCCACTGGATATTCTTTCCTGATTTGTTGAAGATTATTAGTTGGCCATAGAGTTGAGAGGATTGATTTCTGGGCTCTCTATTCTGTTCCATTGATCTATATGTCTGCTTTTGTGCCAGAACAGTGCTGTCTTGATGATCATAGCTTTGTAATATAGCTTGAACTCAAGTATTGTGATGCCCCAAGCTTTGGTTTTCTTTTTCTTTCTTTTTTTTTTTTTTTTAGAGAGAGAGAGAGAGAGAGAGAGTACAGGCAGACAGAGTGGCAGGCAGAGACAGAGGGAGAAGCGGGCTCCCTGTCAGGCAAGGAGCCTGATGCGGGACTCGATCCCAGGACGTTGGGATCATGACCTGAGCTGAAGGCAGCCGCTTAACCAACTGAGCCACCCAGGCGTCCCGGTTTTCTTTTTCAACATGCCCCTGGTGATTTGCGATCTTTTCTGGCTCCATAGAAATTTTAGGATTATTTGTTCCAACTCTTATGAAGAATGTCGATGGCATTTAAAATTTTTTTTTCTTTTAGATTTTATTTATTTATTTGACAGACAGAGATCACAAGTAGGCAGAGAGGCAGGGAAGCAGGCTCCCTGCTGAGCAGAAAGCCCGATGCAGGGCTTGATCCCAGGACCCTAGGATCATGACCTGAGCTGAAGGCAGAGGCCTTAACCCACTGAGCCACCCAGGTGCCCCCATCAATGGCATTTTGATAAGGACTGCTTTAAGTGTAGATTGCTCTGGGCAGCATAAACATATTCACAATGTTTATTCTTTCAATTCATGAGTATAGAATGTTTTTCCATTTCTTTGTGTCTTCTTCAATTTCTTTCATAAGTGTTCTGTAGTTTCTAGAGTATAGATCCTTTACCTCTTTGGTTAGGTTTATTCCTAGGTATCTTAGGGTTTTTGATGCTATTGTAAATAAAATCTATTCTTTAATTTCTCTTTCTTCAGTCACATTGTTAGTGTACAGAAATACAACTGATTTCTGTGCATTGATTTTGTATCCTGCCACATTGCTGAATTGCTGTATGAGTTCTAGTAATTTGGGGGTGGGATCTTTTGGGTTTTCCACATAAAATATCATGTCATCTGTGAAGAGAGGGTTTGACTTCTTTGCCAATTTGAATGCCTTTTATATCTATTTGTCATCTGACTGCTGAGGCTAGGACTTCTAGTACTGTGCTGAACAATAATGGTGAGAGTGGGTATCCCTGACATGTTCCTGACCTTAAGGGAAAAGCTCTCAGTTTTTCCCCATTAAGAAGATATTCACTGTGGGTGTTTCATAGATGGTTTTTATGATATTAGATATGGTCCCTCTATTCCTGTACTTTCAAGAGTTTTAATCAGAAAGGATGCTATATTTTGTCAAATGCTTTCTCTGCATCGATTGAGAGGATCATGTGGTTCTTGTCTTTCTTTTATTAATGTGATCAGGTTGATAGATTTCTGAATGTTGAACCACACTTGCAGCCCAGGAATAAATCCTACCTGGTCATAGTGTATAATCCTTTCAATGTTCTGTTGGATCCTATTGGCTAGGATCTTGTTGAGTATTTTGGCATCCAGGTTCATCAGGGATATTGGTCTGTAGTTCTCCTTTTTGATGGCATGTTTGGTTTGGGGATCAAGGTAATGCTGGCCTCATGGAATGAGTTTGGAAGGTTTTTTTTTCTTTTCTTATTTCTACTTTTTGAAACAACTTCAGGAAAATAGGTATTATTTCTTCTTTAAGTGTTAGGTAGAATTCCCCTGGGAAGCCATCTGGCCCTGGACTCTTGTTTATTAGGTCTTTTTTGATAACGGCTTCAATTTCCTTGCTGGTTATGGGTCTGTTCAGATTGTCTATTTCTTCCTGTTTTGGTCCTGGTAGTTTATAAGTTTCCAGGAATGTGTCCATTTCTTCTAGGTTGCTTAATTTGTTGGCATATAGTTGCTGGTAATAATTTCTAATAATTATTTCTATTGAAAAATAATTGCTTCTATTTCTTTGGTGTTAGTCATGATCTCTCCCCTCTCATTCATGATTTTATTAATTTGGGTCCTTTCCCTTTTCTTTTCAGTAATTCTGGCCAGCAGTTTATTGATCTTATTAATTCTTTCAAAGAACCAGCTTCTAGTTTCTACTGTTTTTCTGGTTTCTATTTCATCAATTCCTGTCTAATATTTATTATTTCTCTTCTCCTGCTTGGTTTAGCCTTTGTTTGCTGTTCTTTCCCTAGATGCTTTAGGTGTTCATTTGATATTTTTCTAATTTTTTGAGAGAGGTTTTGATGGCTATGTATTTCCCTCTTAGGACGGCCTTTGCAATATCTCATAGGTTTTGGACCAATGTGTTTTCATTCTCATTAGTTTCCATGATTGTCTAAGTTCTTCTTTAATTTCCTGTTTGACCTAATCATTCTCTAGCATGATGCTCCTTGCCTTCCAAGTGTTTGAATTCCTTATAAATTTCTTCTTATGGTTGAGTTCCAGCTTCACAGCATTGTGGTCTGAAAATATGTAGGGGATAATATCAATCTTTTGGTATCCATTGAGACCTGATTTGTGACCCAGTATATGGTCTATTCTGAAGAAATTTCCATGTGCATTCTAGAAGAATGAATATTCTTTTGTTTCAGGATGGAATGTTATGTGTATATCTACAAAGGCCATCTGGTCCAATATGTCATTCAAAGCTCCCCTTTCTTTGTTGACCTGCTTAGATGATCTGTCCATTGCTGTGAGTGGAGTGTTGAGATCCCCTACTATTAATGTATTACTATCTATATGTCTTTATTTTATTTATTAATTGGATTATACAATTGGCTGCTCCATGTTGGGGGCATAGATATTTACAATCGTTGGCTGTTCTTGTTGGATAGACTCTTTAAGTGTGATATAATGTCCCTCTACACCTCTTACTACAGTCTTTGGTTTAAACTCTAATTTTTCTGATATGACAGTTGCTACCCCAGTTTTGTTTTGAGGTCCATTGGCATGGTACATTGTTCTCCATCCCCTTACCTTCAATCTGGATGTGTCTTTAGGTTCAAAATGAGTCTCTTGGAGACAGCATATGGATGGGTCCTGGTTTTTTATCCAATCTGACACTCGGTGTCCCTTGATGTGAGCATTCAGCCCACTCATATTAAGAATAACTATTGAAAGATATGAATTTAGTGCCATTGTATTGCCTATATGTTTCTGTAGGTTTTCTTTTTCTTTCTGGTCTTGGTGATTCTTGGGGTTTCTCTTGGTTTACAAAATCCCCTTTAATATTTCTTGTAGGGCTGGCTTGGTGGTCACTATTCTTTCAGTTTCTGCATTTTCTGAAAGTTCTTTATCTCTCCATCTGTTCTGAATGACAATCTTGCTGGGCTGCATGTTCTTTTCATTTAATACCCTGAATATGTCCTACCAGCCCTTTCTGGTTTGCCAGGTCTCTGTGGACAGGTCTGATCTTATTCTGATGTTCCTCTCACTGTACATAAGGAGTCTGTACATAAGGAGTGCTCTAAGAATAGCTTTTTGGCTCTAAGATTTGCAAGCTTCACTATTACATGTTGGGGTGTTGATCAATTTTTATTGATTTTGGGAGGGGTCCTCTCTGCTTCTTGGATTCGAATGCTTGTTTCTCTCCCCAGATTAGGGAAGTTCTCAGCTATAATTTGCTCAAATATACCTTCTAGTCCTCTCTCTCCCTCCATCTCCTCAGGGATCCCCATAATTCTGACATTGGAGTGTTTCATGGCGTCATTGAGCTAAGTCTAATCTCATGTGCCACTAGCTGTGTATCCCTTTCTTCTTCACTTTCCCTCCTTTTTACCAGTTTATCTTCTAGCTCATGAATTCATTCTTCTGTTTCATTTACCCTGGCTGTTAGAATATTTAATTTAGACTGCATTTCATTCATAACATTTTTTAGTTCAGTCTGATTAGATCTCATTTCTGCCCTTAGAGATTCTATATTGTCACTAATGCTTTTGAAGCCTAACTATTGACTTCATGATTCCTTGAAATCTGTTTCTGATATCTTGCTTATATCTATATCTATTAGTTCTGTGGCTGAGGACCCTGCCTCTAGTTCTTTTCTTTATTGGGAGTTCCTCCTCCTAGTCATTCTGTTGATGGATGGTTGAATAAATGGACAGAGCCCCAAATACCAACCACAACCCAAGGCAGATGCATCCTAGCAAAAGTTGGGGGGGGGAGAAAGAAAAGAAAAGGAAAATGATATCTGAAAAGTAAACAAATTGTGAGGCCACACCTGGAGCTCAATGTATAATTTTCCCCCCTTTTTTGGCGGGGATTTTACAGTCTTATAGGATCCATAGGATTGCCATCCGCCTGTTCTTCCAGCTTGTCTTCTGGGGGAGGGGCCTGCCAGTGCAGTTTCTCAGGTAACCCAGCCTGGGTGGAGTTGCCCCCCCCACCCCCGTCCCTGCCCCAAGTCTGGGGATGGGCTCAGTGGAAACCAGTCTCCTGGGCCTCTTTTGTTCCCTGGGGGCTTTCTGCACTTCTTCAGGGGATCAGAGCAAAAATGGCTGCAGCCAAACCTCTGGCACAGAGCAGAAAAATTGCAGTCTGCCCACTTTAGCAAACTCTCAAGAGCAAACAGTCTCCACTTTGCTTGTGCCAGTGAAAACCATAGCTTCCCACAGTGCGCACCCACAGCTACTCTCTCAGAAGTGTTTTCAGGGCCCGGTTGTATCTCTGCCTTTCAAACCACAAGCAACTGTGGGCTTGTGCTCACAAACGGTTGCAGGGGGGTGGTTGTCTGCGGAGTCTGGTCTGGTTCCGTCCTAAAGCCTCTTCCCAGCCACTACTGTTCTGCAACTTTTTGCCCCTTCGTGTGCACTGTTTCCAGAATTTTTCATGATATTTAAGGCAAGAGAGGCTATTGACCCACCTGGTTAGGTTCTAGTTTTATGGGTTTCTGAGGATCCTAGTTGTAAGTCCCTTCCTGCTCTTGTTGGCCACTTCTTGGCTCCAGTGCTCAGGCCCTCCATCATCTCAGGAACCCCCTTTTGCTCTGTGGACACTGTATCCTGAGACCACAATGTTCTACCTAGAATTCTGCCTTTTCATTTCCAAAGCCTCCCTCAGGAAGAGGTGTCTCTTACTAGAGCAGATTTCCAAGGACTCTGATTTTGACCTCAGGTATTATATCACTTTCCAGGCACCAGCATATGGTGGCTCCCCACCCTTTCTATTTATCTTCCTATATCACCCCACAGATTCATGATTCTGCCCTTCCTACCTTGCCAATGCAGATGCTTTTTGCTTATAGAAATCCATATATATATTCTTACATCTCAGGTTGATTTCATGGGTGTTCAAAATGGCTTGATAGATGTCCAACTAAATTCAGGGGACCAGTTTAAATAGAGTCCCCTACTCCTCTGCTATCTTGCCTTCCTCTCTCAAGTGAGTTTTTAAAAGGACTGGGTTCTTCCTAAGGAAAAAGATTCAAAGTGTGATAGGGTTCAATCTGAATTGTTGGCTTTGAAAATGGAGGACAGGGACGCCTGGGTGGCTCAGTTGGTTAAGCGGCTGCCTTCGGCTCAGGTCATGATCCCAGTGTCCTGGGATCGAGTCCCACATTGGGCTCCTTGCTCGGCGGAGAGCCTGCTTCTCCCTCTGCCTCTGCCTGCCTCTCTGCCTGTTCTCTCTCTCTTTCTCTCTCTCTCTGATAAATAAATAAATAAATAAAATCTTAAAAAAAGAAGAAGAAAATGGAGGACAGAGTGGCAAAAATGCTTGTGGGCATGGGCAGCAATCCAACTGGCAAGGAAATGGAGAACTCAGTCTTGTAACTGTAGGAAATAGAATTCTACCAACAACTCTGTATGAACTTGAAGGAGCAGCTCAGCTCAAGTTGAGAGCACAGCTTTGTGAAAACCTGAACAGAGAACCCATCTACACCATGCCTGAATCCCCCACCTTTTTTTTTTTTTTTTGAGTAAGTTCCACAGCTAACGTGGGGCTTGAACTCATGACCCTGGGATTAAGAGTCACACACTCTGCCAACTAAGACAGCCAGGAGTCCCCTATGCCTGGATTTATGTCTAAAGAACAGTAAGTAAATAAATTGATGTTCTTTTGACACATTAAGTTGTGGTAATCAGCTGTGCAGAAATAGAAAATGAATACCTAGGCTCACTCTGCAACAAATAAACACATAGCACTTTTCCCCCTGAAATGAATTTATGAACTACTGTGCACACTAGTTGCACAAATCAAAATCTTTTCTGATTTTTTTGGTATATTCCCCTTTGTGATTTTTATGTGATGAATTAAGTTCTAATACAGTCATATTTCATTCATTCATTCAACAACAATTAATCTAGTGCCTACTATGCATCAGGAATGGCTTTCTATGTTGAGGATACAGATTTCACCAAAACAGTGCAGTCTCTGGGCTCACGTGTCTTACATTCTAGAGGCTTCCCAGGAATGTGATAGAGCCACTGGAGCATTTTCAGTGAAGACCTGACCTGAGCTGACTCGCATCAGTAGGATCGCTGACCTCTGTGGGGACAAGGGCCCTGGGTGGCAGGTGATGGGGAGACACCAGGGCCCCAGTTTAGGAGTGAGAGGTTGTGGAGACTAAGGGGAGGAGAGGGCCTGAAGGATGAGAGAGACACAGAAAGGACTGGAGATACAGGAAGAGGGAGAGAAGCAGAGGTAACAAATTCTAAAACAGTGGAATTCTCAGATTTAAGTACATTGTTATATAGATTTTTAATACCTATTAAAAAGTGAGATATTCTGTGCATTTGGTATTAACTATTCTCTGTGAGGTTGCCTGAAAACCAGTTGCCTCCTTATGATAATCCGACAATACCTAGAGCCCCATGCCTTAAGTCTGCACTCACACATAGGCAATGCATGGACACGGGGGAAGGGCATTTCTACTGCCCTGAACACTTGCCACTTCCAGGTGATCCAAGCTTGGACAGTCTTCCAGCTGAAATACACAGTTACAATTGTGCATCCCGGCACTGAGGGTATGTCCAGGATTCTCACAATCTCGGGGCTAGGGAATGAAGATTATTTCAGAACACAGCAGTCACTGATCTGTTGTTTGGGGAAACTGAAGAGCTCTGTGAGTCTGACTGCTGTGCTGTATGGTCACATTTCTGTGGGCAGGGGCCAAAATCACTTTCACCAACTAGACTGCTGATGTTCAGGGGTTATCAAGACTGTGCTACCACTACAGTGGATCCACAAGAAGGAAACTGGGTTCAGTGAGAATCTGCAGGGGGTGCGCCAGACCCAGGTCTCCAGGTGTAAAGAGAAAGCCCTGTCCCTCCATCTCCGTTCCCAGGGCAGCTCAGTCTCTGGCAGCAAATGCCCTGGGGGTGAGTTTTCTTCTAGAAGAGTCCAGAGGGAGAGAGGTTAGGGGTGCGAGGTAAGAGTACAGTTCGGTGAATATTCCGGAAGGGACAGTGGAGAAAAGGGGCTGAGTCCAGCCTGAGGATCTCTGCCTGGTTTCCACAGAGTTCCTGCGCCAGGACTCAGGAAGACAGGGTTGCAAAGTTATCACCTGCAGGAGGAGAGGGGTCAGGGCAAGTCTCACATTCCCTGGAGGGACTGGTCATCACGGTCCTGGGAGCGAGAGCAGGGGTGGTATAGGGAAGCTCCAGTTCTGGGGAGTCCCATTCTCTTCTGGTTTCACGTCTCCCTCTCACAGCTTGTCAGGTCCTCCTGCCTGGATACTCATGATGCAGCCCCACTTCGCACTCCCATTGGGTGTCAGGTTTCTGACGAAGCCAGTCAGCAGCACCGGGGTTCAGAGTTCTGAAGTCTTTAGCAGTCCCAGCCCCAGACCCCAACCGCCCCGGCCCCGCCCTGGCCTGTTCTCCCGCGTCCCTTCCAGCCTGGGCCCTGCTCTCCCTCGCTCGGTGCCCTGTCCTTCCGGCTGCCTCCACTTGGGCCACCGGCCAGGCGCGGGAGGAGGGTCAGGCGGGGTCTCAGCCCCTTCGCGCTGGCAGGATCTCACACCCTGAGGTATTTCTCCACCTGCGTGCCCTGGCCCGGCTGCAGGGAGCCCCACTCCGTCGTCGCCATTGCCTTCCCTCCCTTCGCCTTCTCCTCCCCTTCTCATCCCCCTTCCCCTCCTCCTCTCCCTCCTTTCCTCTCCCCCCATCTCTTCCCTTCGCCGCTCTTGCATTCTTCTCCCTCATCTGCTCTCCAGTTCCAGCAGAGGAGGCGTGGGCCCTCTCCATTCCTGTGGGGGCTTCGTGTCCCAAGGAGCTGCCGCTCTTACTCTGTCATTGAAGTTAAAGCTTTCGATGTGAATTTGTTTTCTTCAGCTTTTGCCAGGAGGGGTTGATGGGTTACTAAAAAAAAAGAAAAAAAATCCTAAAGTGTGAGAGAGGAAATCAACGGAAGCATTGGCACTGAGAAACTTCCCGATCTTCATGTTTGCTGGGCTTTCTCTGGGGGTGGGGACAGGAGAGGCTGTGAAGAGCCAGCATAGAGGGGACTATGCCCAGCCTGTGCTCAGTGCATCCTGGGCTTTGACATGGTCACACCTCTGCTGGGTCATCATCCCTGCTTCCTTGTCCTTGTCCCTTCAGTGGAACCTTCTTCCACTAGGCGGTGGGGTCACAGGAACTCGGATCTCTCCTGTCTCCAGGACCTTGTGTAGCAAGAGCTTCCTGTGACCAGGACAGTGGAGGCTCAGAGCTGGGTCAGAACTCAGCCCCCAAGTTTTGCTTGTCTTTTTTTTTCTTCTTTTTTTCTGTTTTCTTTGGAGACTTGGGCCAATTCTTCTTTTGCTGTATGAGTCTCATGTTCCTCTGATGTCCCCAATCTGGGACAGCCCCAGGGGTCCTTTGGCTTGGATTGTCCCCACAAGGCCCAGTGAACCCCCTGCACACAGAGGTCTCTATGGAATTGAAAAATGAGTTTTCAGATCCATCCATCCCTTCTCTCTAGGATCGTTCTGTATCATTCTTTCCATCTTTTCCCCATCTCTTCTAGAAAGCAGATAATGAGTTAGAGTTAGGATCTGGTAGTTTCTCATCCTTATTAAATTTTGCCTATTTTCTATCTTCTCTGCTCATATCTCCCCCTCCCCCCACCCCGTATTGGTCTAGTGATGCTTGTTCTGGTTCCACTGCTAATTCATTAAGCAGTGCCTAATTTGAATCCATATTTGTCTGGAATATGTGACCCATAAGACTAGGAGTGATGGTGTGAGAAGGAGGGCATGGGAACATGGAGGAGACCACCACGGGTGAGAAAAGTGGCAGCTGCCACAAACAACTGTGGCCTGAGGCTCATCTAGAAGAGAGAGGTGCTCTTTGTGGATCATTTCTCTAAGTGATAACTGAGCATCAGACACAGGAACACTATTGTAGCATCTAGGACACCCCACTGAGGTGAAAACAGACAAAATGGGCCCGCCTGGTGGGGCATATGTGCTAGTAGTGAGGGGCAGACCGTTTGTGTGGGAACAAGGAAAATGGCTACTGTACAACGGTGGTAAGTGTGAGCTTCACTGAGAAGGTGACCTCTGAGGGAACTGAAGGACATGAAGGAATTGTGCAAGAGGAGGTCTGGGGGGAGTTCTTTCCAGTCAGGGAACTCCAGTGCACACGCACTAGGGCAGGAGCGTGTCCTGTGTTCAAGGAAGGGTAAGGAGGTCACTGCAGCTAGAGCAGAGAGCAAGTGACATGAGGTCATGAGGTCAGGTGTCAGTCTCATTGTGGAGGTCTGAGGACCTAGGAAGTGTTTTGAGTTTTCTCTGATTAAGGTGTGGAGTTACAAGATGGTTTTGAACAGATGATCCACCTGTAGGACTTGTCTTAGAAGCACCTGTTTGCTGCTGTGCAGAATCGAGAGATGCAGGGAGAGAGACCAGTAGAGAAAGTGTAGGAAACTAGTGCAGTGTTGGGGGCCTGGGTGGCTCAGTTTGTTAAGTATTTCCTTCAGCTCAGGCCATGATCTCAAGGTCGTGGGATCTAGCCCTGCATCTGGCTCACTGCTCAGAGGGGAGCCTGCTTCTCCTTCTCCCCCTTCCCCCCCCCCCCACCCCTGCTCAGGCTCTCTTGATCTGCTCTCTCTCTTTCTAAAATAAATAAATAAAATCTTAAAAAAAAAAGAGCGAGAGAGAAAGAAACTAGTGCAGTGTCCCAGGAGGGGTATGCATGGTGTGGGGTATGAGGAAGGATGATAATAGGAAGTGGTTGGGTGCTAGAGATTTAAAGATGGACTTTGTTGCATTTCCTAATGGATCCATTCTGGGTGGTGAGGAGGAGGAATCAGAGAGGGCATCCAGTATTTCAGACTGCAAGTAGAAATGTGGAGTTCCTTCTTTGGATATGAGGAAGATTCAGGAAGCAGGACATTTGGGGAAGCAGCAACAAGCATCCAATTTAGGAATATTAAATCTGAGATGTCTACTAGAAATTCAAGTGGGGGGCTCATGGGTGGCTCAGTACACAGAGCATGTGAGTCTTGGTTTCAGCTCAGGTCATGATCTCACCGTTCTGAGATGGATAGGCTACCCACTGAGTGTGGAGAGTGCTGGAGATTTTGTTTTTCCCTCTCTCTCGGTCTTTTTGCTGCTTATGGTCTCTAAGTAAATAAATTTTAAAAAAACTTTTTTTTAAAAAAAGGAAAGAGGGATGCCTGGGTGGCTCAGTCAGCTAAACATCTATCTTCAGCTCAGGTCATGATCCCAGGGTCCTTGGATCCAGTCCCACATTGGGCTCCTTGCTCAATGGGGAGCCTGCTTCTCCCTCTGCCTGCCTCACCCCCTGCTTGTGTGTGTGCTCTCTCTGTCTGACAAATAAATAACATATTTATAAAAAAGTAATTAATTAATTTAAAAAGGAAAGAAATTCAAACAACATTGCCAGTTGGATATAGAGTGCAGGGTAGGAGAAATATCCAGATTGGAGAAATAGATTTGGGCGGTGACAGCATATACATGATGATTAGAGCCTTCAGCGGAGATGAGGTAACCAGGGGGGCGAGGGCCATAGAAGATAAAGGAGCAGGACCAAACCCTGGACTCCTCAGGGCTGATCAGAGCACACACCCAGAGCGCACTGCACAGTCTGGTTCTGCGTCTAGAAGGCACAGAGACCAGGGAGGCCCAGCCTTCAGTGGGCACAGGAATTTCCTGGACTATGAAGATCTACACAGTCTGGGGTAGAGCGTGAGATTCTGGGTTGATAACAGGGTTGGTGGTGCTGCTGCTGGTCTTCAGATCCCACACTAGTAGCGAGAACATGAAGCAGGATTCCCACATGGCCGGGCATCAGCCTCTCCTGTGGGGCTTATCATGTCAGTGATTCCTGGGCCCATGCCCAACATTCTAAGTTGGTGGGTCTGGGGAGAGACCTGAGTATTTGGTAAGAAAGTCACAAGCCATCATGTGGTTCCACAGATAGGGAAGAACCGAAGTCCTTCAGGAGAGCACTCATTGTGGTAAGATGTCTTACAGACACATTTATTGTTTTTTTGGGAGGAAGAAAAATGCAAAGCAAGCTGTGAGATACATATTTTCTCCTCTATGGGGCACAGCCAGGTGGCAGATGAAGGAAGTCATCATCAGCTGAACATAAAGAAAAAGTCTGATTGCTAAAAAGGAGGCCTTAAATTTCCCACCACACACACACACACACACACACACACACACACACACACACACGTAACTGATCCGATGCAAGTCTTAGCTAATGTTATAGTGGTAATCAGTTTGCAGTATGTAAATATATCAAATCAAAAGTTTGTGCCCTTAAATTTATAAAATGTTATTTCAACTATAGCTCAATAAAACTGGAAAACAATTCTGAATCCATGCTCTCCAAAAGTATTCCTTCATGGATTTATCACTCCTTGTTTTCAACAACAGAATCCAAGTCATTTTAATTGAAACTATATATATTTATATGGAAAAATATATGTACATATGTATAGTCAAGGAGAATTATATATATAAATTTTAATATACAAAATATAAATTACATGTAATAAAATAAATATTAATATATATTTTAAGATTAAAACAATATGACATATTAAAGATAAATTATATTTATATATTATGAATATATATATCTATGGGGAAACATATACATATATAATGTTAGAGAGTATTGGGCCTCATTTTATAACAGCTAGATAGTTATCAAATCATTCTGAACATCTGTGGAATCCACTGGATATCCGAGAAAGAATTGCTACAAGTCTACAAATAGAAAAGTTATCACTTTTTGCAAGGTAGGAGGTGGGGAGACCCGAATTTGAGGCAATACATAGGAAGGTAAACCTTCCTATTGGGGGAGCCAGCCTCCATCAGTGGGCTAATGGAAAGTGATATGTCAGCAGAACGCAAAATCAGAATTTTCAGAAGTCTGCTCTTGTGAGGGACATCCCTGCCTGAAAGGTGCTCAGGTAGCGAAGAAGGGTGGAATCCCAGGTGGGATAACGTGGCCTCAGGATCTCAGGGGCACAGAAAGAACAGGGGTGGCTGAGTGGAGCAGAGTTCCCAGGTATTGAACTGGGAAGCCCACTGCACTCAGCAAGCCCAGGAGTGTTATAAACCACCCACCTGGGTGATCGCTGTCTGAGCAGGGGCCCAGCAAGCAGCAGGACAACTGAGACCAGTCTCCCCTCCCCAGGAGGAGCAGCGCCGATGTGCTCTGTAAGGATCTGTAAAGTCTGGAGACACAAAACAGGGTCATATGCCTGATATAGAAATGATTGGTCACAGGCTGGGTGAACACAGAGTTCCGACGGAAACCAGGGAGATAAGAATGACAGACTGCTTTTCTGTGAGGACTCACTGAAGAGTAGAGGACACGAAATTTCAGCTCCGGATCTAGACAACTCAGTGCCTCCATTTACACCCCCACATTGGCTCCAGAACTGCTTACACTGAGCCCTGGCCCCCCTGGCAAGGGAGGGATGCAATTTTGTCTGGGGAAAGACACCTGAGAATCAGTGCAACAGACCCCTCCCCCAAAACACCAGCAGGAACTTCTGGTGAATACCGGGTTTATTGATCATACAGAACTGCAAAACTCCAGCTCTTGGGGAAAGAAATATATACCATCTGTGGTTTTTTCCTTATTCTTTAGTCCTTCAGTTTTATATTTTATTTTTCTCTTCAGCTATATTCTTCTTTTATCAATTGTATTTTTAAGTCTTTTTAAAATTTTCACTTTTTACATTTATGTTTATATATATTTTTTTCATTTTTGGCTTCCTTTCATTGCGTTCAACTTATTTTTGTATATACATATAACTTTTTCTTTCTTTCCTATTTTGGGATCTAGTTTTTTTCTAACAAACAGATGAATGTACACCCAGGATCTAGTTTATTGTTCTGTTCTGTTCAACTTCTTGTTTGATTTTATTCTCACTTTTTTCCCCTTGTGGTTTCTGTTCTTTTCTGGTTTGTTTAATGTATATTTTTTTGGTGTTGTTGTTATTATTTTTGTATTTTCTCTATCTTCCATCTATCCTTTTCTAGAATAATGAGAATGTGGAGGATCTCACTCCAAAAAAGAGAACAAGGGGCAGTATTCACTGCCAGAGATTTAATAAATATGGATATAAGTAAAGTGTCTGAACTAGAATTCAAAACAATAACTATAAAGATAATAGCTGGGCTTGAAAAGTCATAGAAGAAACTAGAGAATCTCTACCAGAGAAATAAAAGAACTACAATTGAATCACGGCAAAATAAAAAAGGCTATCAATGAGACACAATAAAAATGCAGTCTCTAACTGCTAGAATAAATGAGGCAGAAGAGAGAGTCAGTGATAGAGAAGAAAAAGTGATGGAGAATAAAGAAGCTGAGAAAAAGAGAGATAAACAACTAGCGGATCACTAGGGTAGGATTTGAGAAATTAGCAATACCATAAAGTGAAAAAATATTAGAATAAATGGGATCCCAGAGGAAGAAGAAAGAGAAGGCGGCAGAAGGTTTATTTGAACAAATTATAGCTGAGAATTTGCCTAATCTGAGGAAGGAAACAGGTATTCAAGTCCAGGAGACAAGGAGAACCCCCTGAAAATCAGTAAAAATAGGTCAACACCTTGACATATAATAGTGAAGCTTTCAAATTTCAGAGATAAAGAAAAATCCTGGAAGCAGCTCAGAACATGAGGTCCTTAAACTAAATAGGTAGAAACACAAGGTTGGCAGCAGACAGGCACCTGGCACCCAGAAAGGACTGACATGATATATTACACATGCAAAATGGGACAGCTATGTAGTCAACAATGCTTTATCAAGCCAGGCTGTCATTCAAAATAGGAGAGATAAAGAGCTTCCAGGACAAAGAGAAAATAAAAGAATTTGTGATAGCCAAACCAGCCATGGAAGAAATATTAAAGGGGATCCTTTGAGTGAAGGGATAGCCCCAAAGTAAAAAAGACAAAGAAGGAACAGAGACAATATACAGAAACAGTGAATTTGAAAGTAATACAATGGTATTAAATTCATAAATATCAATAATAACTCTGAATATAAATGGGTTAAATGCCCCAATCAAAAGACACAGGGAATCAGATTGGGTCAACAGTAAGACCCATTGATGTGCTGTCTACAAGAGACTCATTTTAGACCCAAAGACACCACAGGTTGAAAGTGAGGGGGGGAGAAAAATTTATCATGCTAATGCATATCATGAAAGCTGGGGTAGCAATCCTTCTATCAGATAAATTAGACCTTAAGCCAAAGACTGTAATAAGAGACAAGGAAGGATACTATACCATAATAAAAGGATCTATTCAACAAAAAAACCTACCAATTGTAAATATCTATACCCCTAATGTAGAAGGAGACAATAATGTAAAGCAATTAATAACCAAAGTAAAGAAACAAATTGATAATAATACAATGATAGCATGGGACTTTAACATCCCCCTCACACCAAGGGACAGATCATCTAAGCAGAAAGTCAACAAGACAACAATGACTTTCCTTGACACATGGCACCAGAAGGACCAAACACATATATTCAGACATTTCATCTCAAAGCAGCAGAATACACATTCTTTTCAGATGTCCACAATATGTTATCCAGAATAGGTAACAAATTAGGTTTTAACAAGTAGCAAAAGATTGAGATTATTCTCTGCATATCTTCAGACCACACTGCTTTAAACCTGGAACTCAATCACAAAAGAAAATCTGGAAGGAACACAAATGCATGGAGGTGAAAGCATCCTACTAAAGAATAAATGGGACAACCAGGAAACTAAAAAGAATTTTAAAAATTCATGGAGACAAATTAAAATGGAAACAATGGTTCAAAACATTTGTGATAAAGCAAAGGCAATCCTAAAAGGAAATATATGTCAATGCAAACCTTTCTCAAGAAACAAGAAAGGTGGCTGCACCAACTTGCATTCCCACCAACAGTGTAAGAGTTCCCCTTTCTCCACATCCTCTCCAACATTTGTTTATTGTCTTGTTAATTTTGGCCATTCCAACTGGTGTAAGGTGGCATCTCAATGTGTGGAGATTCCTTAAGAAATTAAAAATAGGGGCACCTGGGTGGCTCAATGGGTTAAGCCTCTGCCTTCAGCTCAGGTCATGATCTCAGGGTCCTGGGATTGAGCCCCTCATCGGGCTCTCTGCTCAGCAGGGAGCCTGCTTCCTCCTCTCTCTCTCTGCCTGCCTCTCTGTCTACTTGTGATCTCTGTTAAATAAATAAATAAAATCTTTAAAAAAAGAAATTTAAAAATAGAGCTACCCTATGACTCTGCAATTGCACTACTGTGTGTTTACCCTAAAGATACAGATGTAGAGGAAAGAAGGGCCATCTGTACCCCAATGTTCATAGCAGCACTGGCCACAGCTACCAAACTGTGGAAAGAGCCAAGATGCCTTTCTACAGATGAATGGACAAAGAAGATATGGTCCACATATATAATGGAATATTATGTCTCCATCAGGATGAATACCCAACTTTTATATCAACATGGATGGGACTAGAGGAGATTATGCTGAATGAAATAGGTCAAGCACAGAGAGTCAATTATCATATGGATTCACTTATTTGTGGAGCATAGGGAATAAATTGGAGCACATTGCGTGAAGGAGAGGAGAATGGAGTTGGGGGAAATCGGAAGGAGAGATGAACCATGAGAGACTGTGGACTCTGAGAAACAAACTGAGGGTTTTGGAGGGGGGGGTGGGGGGTTAGGTGAGCCTGGTTGTGGGTATTAAGGAGGGCATGTATTGCATGGAGCACTGGGTGTGGTGCATAAACAATGAATCTTGGAACACTGAAAAAGTGGAATATAATTAAAAAACAAAACAAAGCAAAACAAAAAAGCAAAACTACACACACACACACACACACACACACACACACACACACCAAGAAAGTTCTCAAATACACAACCTAACATTAAACCTAAAGGAGCTGGAAAAAGAAGAGCAAATAAAGCCTAATTCCACTAGGGGAAGAGAAATAATAAAGATTAGAGCAGACAACAATGAAATAGAAACCAAAAGAACAGTAGAACAGATCAATGAAACTAGGAGCTGGTTCTTTGAAAGAATTAATAATAATCAAGAAACGCTTAACCAGACTTATCAAGAAGAATAGGCAAAGGACCCAAATAAATAAAATCATGAATAAAAGAGGAGAGATCACTACCAACACCAAAGAAATTATACAAACAATTATAAGAACATAGTATGAGCAACTATATGCCAACAAATTGGACAATCTGGAAGAAATGGACACATTCCTAGAAACATGTGAACTACCAAAACTGAAACAAGAAGAAATAGAATGCCTGAATAGACCCATAACCAGGAAAGAAATTGAAGCAGTAATCAAAAATCTCCTGACAAGAGATGGCTTCTCAGGGGACTTCTACAAAACATTTAAAGGAGAATTAATGCATGTTCTTCTGAAACTGTTCCAGAAAATAGAAATGGGAGAAAAACTTCCAAACTCATTCTATGAGGCCAGCATTACCTTGATCCCAAAACCAGATAAAGACCCCACCAAAAAGGAGAATTACTGGCTAATGTCCCTGATGAACATGGATGCCAAAATTCTCACCAAGCCAATAGGGTCTAGTGGAACATTAAAAGGATTATTCACCAAAACCAAGTGGGATTTATTCCTAGGCTGCAAGGGCAGTTCAACATCTGCAAATCAATCAATTAATAAAAAGAAATTAATTAATAAAAAGAAAGGACAGGAGCCATATGATCCTCACAATAGATGCAGAAAAAAGCATGTGACAAAGTACAGCATCCTTTGTTAATTAAAATTCTCTGCAGTGTAGGGATAGAGGGAACATACCTCAATATGATAAAAGCAATCTATGAAAACCCCACAGTGAAGTCATTCTCAATAGGAAAAACTGAGAACTTTTCCCCTAAGGTCAGGAACATGATAGGAATGTCCCCTCTCACAACTGTAGTAATAGAAGTCCTAACCTCAACAGTCAAACAACAAAAAGATATAAAAAAAATCCAAATCAGCAATGACAAAGTCAAATTCTCACTCTTCACAAATGACATGGTACTCTATGTTGAGAACCCAAAGGGCTCCACCCCAACACTGCTAGAACTGATACAGGAATTCAATAAAGTGGCAAGATATAAAGTCAATGCACAGAAATCAGTTACATTTCTATACACTAACAATGAGATAGAAGAAAGAGAAATTAAGGAATCAATACCATTTACAATTGCCTCCAAAACCATAAGATACCTAAGAATAAATCTAACCAAAGAGGTAATGTATCTGTACTCTGAAAACTAGAACACTCATTAATGAAATTGAGGAAGACCCAAAGAAATGGAAAAACATTCCATGTTCAAGGATTGGAAGAACAAATATTGTTAAAATGTCTATGCTACCTAGAGCAATCTACACATTCAATGCAATTCCTATCAAAATACCATCCACTTTTTTTCACAGAAATGGAACAAATAATCCTAAAATTTGTATGGAACCAGAAAAGACCCCAAATAGCCAAAGGAATGTTAAAAAGAAAACCAAAACTGGTGGCATCACAATTCTGGACTTCAAGCTCTATGTCAAAGCTGTAATCATCAAAGCACTGTGGTACTGGCACAAAAACAGACACATAGATCAATGGAACAAAATAGAGAGCCCATAAATGGACCCTCAACTCTATGATCAATTAATCTTCAACAAAGCAGGAAAGAATATCCAATGGAGAAAAGACAGTCTCTTCAACAAATGGTGTTGGGAAAATTGGACAGCCACATGCAGAATAATGAAACTGGACCATTTCCTTACACCACACACAAAAATTGACTCAAAATGCATGAGTCCTCAATGTGAGACAAGACCCATCCAAATCCTAGAGGAGAACACAGAGAGCAATCCCCTTTGACCTAGGCCAGAGCAACTTCTTGCTAAACACATCTTCAAAAGCAAGGGAAACAAAAGCAAAAATGAATTATTGGGTCATCATCAAGATAAAAAACTTTTGCACAGCAAAGAAAACAGTTGACAAAACCAAGATACAACAGACAGAATGGGAGAAGATATTTGCAAATGTCTTATCAGATAAAGGGCTAGTGTCCAAGATCTATGAAGAACTTATCTAATTCAACACCCCAAACACGAATAACCCAGTTACCACATGGGCAGAAGACATGGACAGACATTTCTCAAAGAAGACAAAGAAATGGCCAACAGAGGGCGCCTGGGTGGCTCAGTGGGTTAAAGCCTCTGCCTTCAGCTTAGGTCATGATCCCAGAGTCCTGGGATCGAGCCTAGCATCACGTTCTCTGCTCCGGAGGGAGCCTGCTTCCACCTCTCTCTCTCTCTCTGCCTGCCTCTCTGCCTACTTGTGATCTCTGTCAAATAAATAAATAAAATATTTTTTAAAATGTTAAAAAATAAAAAAAAAATAAATGGCCAACAGAATCATGAACAAATATTCAACATCACTTGGCATCAGAGAAATACAAATCAAAACCACAATGAGATACCACCTCATACTGGTTAGAAGGGTTAAAATGAACAACTCAGAAATCAATAGATGTTGGTGAGGATGCAAAGAAAAGAGAACCCTGTTACACTTTTGGTGGAAATGTAAACTGGTGCAACTACTCTGGAAAATAGTATGGAAGTTCCTCAAAAAGTTAAAAAGAGAGCTACCTTATGGTCCAGCAATTGCACTATAAGGTATTTATCCAAAGTATACAAACATAGTGATTTGAAGGGGCACATGGGGTCCACTGTTTATAGCAGCACTCTCCATGGTAGCTAAAATATGGAAAAATCTCAGTTGTCCACCAGCAGATGAATGAATAAGAAAAAGTGGCATATATATACATATATATAAATATATAAAGTGGCATATATATAATAAAATAATAAATAATAAAATAATAGATATATTATATATATAACATATATAATAAATAATAAAATAATAAAAAGTGGCACAAATATATATATATCTTATATATATATAAAAAGTGGCATGCATATATATATATGCTAGAATATTACTCAGCCATCAAAAAGAATGAAATCTTGCCATTTGCAATGACATGGGTGCAACACAAGGGTATCATGGTAAGTGAAATAAGTCAATCAGTGAAAGACATTTACCATATGATTTCACCCATATATGGAAATTAAGAAACAGTACAGAGGATCATAGGGGAAGGGAGGGAAATATAAAATAAGACAAAATCAGAATGTGAAACAAACCATAAGAGTCTTTTAACTATAGGAAACAAACTGAGTGTTGCTGGAGAGCAGGTGAGTGGGGGGAGCAGGTAATTGGGCATTAAGGAAGGCACTTGATATAATGAGCACTGGGGTTATATGCAACTAATGAATCACTGAACTCCACCTCTGAAACTAATACAGTATATGTTAATTTATTGAACTTACATAAACATTTTTAAAATGGATATTCTCAGTACACTAGCCACATTTCAAGTGCCACCTGTATCTCAAGAACCACATGAAGCTCATGGCCACCATACTGGACAAAGTGGATATAGAACAATTCCTTCCACATAGAATGTTATATTGGAAGGTACTGCTCTGCATGCTTTGTGGGTCTTGAGTCAGATGCATGAGACACATGTAAAGTGAAAAGACCAACATGATTTCTCTTACAGACAACATAAGATTTCTGTCTGGGATGTGAATACATATGAAGCTGGTGGGTCACAAAATCAAAGTTGGTTATGCCTGGATCTGGTACTTTCAGGGGCAAACTGTCCCCAGTTATAAAAAGTAAATCCCTGTCCCTCCACCTCCCTTCCCAGACTGGGAAACCTCTCTGCCATCACATTTCCAGGAGGTGAGGTCTCTTCTAGATCACTCGGGGCTAAAGCCAGAGCTGGGTTTTCAGAGGCAGGAAGTGCAGCCCAGGGAAAGAGATTCTGCTGAGTGAAGAGGAGGCCAGGTCAGGACCAGCTAGGAGACTCTCCCAGGGTTATTCAGAGTAGCTGTTCTCAAAGTGTGGTCTGTGGAACAGCTGAAGTCACTGAGGCCCTCTCACAGAATCTGTGAGGTTAACGCTATTTTTATAACATTATTTAGACATTATTTGCCTTTTCATCACGTTGACATTCACACTGAGGTAAAACTTAACAAGAATGGAGGTGATGGGTGCAAATAGCAATAGTTGTTATTCTTCACCACACTTACTCCCATAGAAAACAAAAGCACTGTTTCTGCTATCTTTCAGTGCCATGATAGTGGTTGCATGAATGTTCTGCAGATGCTCCTGAGAACATTAACAATGGCTAAGAGGGAGAGGAAAAAGTCAGGTCTTTTTTAGGCTATGCTCCAAAGTCATCATCCTGTTTCTAACTGTCATGATGAAGCTCGGTTACATTGGTGAATCTGAAGTCACTGATGATCACAGAGCTGGGAATACTGCTGTGAACCTCAGGGGCAGTTTAAAGACCTGTGGAGTGATCAACTCCAGATTTGATGTACAAATCAAGAATCTACCAAAATGGTAGAAGAATCTGCTCCCATCCCTCCAGTTTGGTTTCATTGTCCTAACAACCTCACCTGGCATCATGGACCATGAAGAAGCAAGATGAAAACACACACCAAGGGAAATCCAGAGATTCTTTTTCTACAGATGTAATACAGCTGTAGTATTATATGCAAATAAAATGTCTCAAAAACAAAAACAGCAAAACAAAACTAGTATCATATTAAAGCATCCTGGTTAAGGCATTAAAAATTATTCTTATAATTATTCTCAAACCCCAATTTTAAACATATCTTATATGATGATGTGGGATGTACAGTACTTCTGCTACTTCCCAAGGAAAATAATTTGTGTGAAATTAACTGACCTCTTTCTTCTTCTTTTTTTTTTTTTTTACAGAATACCATTTTTAAAAAATATTTTTATTTATTTATTTGTTTGACAGAGAGAGAGATAGTGAAAGGGAACACAAGCAAGGGGAGTGGGATAGGGAGAAGCAGGCTTCCCGCTGAGCAGGGAGCCTGATGCAGGGCTCTAGCCCAGGACCATGACCTGAGCTGAAGGCAGATGCTTAATGACTGAGCCACCCAGGCACCCCATGAAGAATACCATTTTTACCTGAAAGAATAAATGACACAGAAACTTGGAATACTTAGACTGGGATATTTGATAGGCAGTTTCTGGAAAATGAAGAGGAACCTATCCTTTCATGAAAATCGGCTCACATGAAAGCTGAGAGCACTTGTTGCCTTGATCAAAAGTAAGTTCTCAAGAGAAAAATCAGAATTCTGGAAAACACCAATAAACTTGATAGCTTTTCACTACTGATAAACCTTTTTGTTGGGATCTGTGGTAATATTAAAACAAATATGACTTTTTGATAATTCAATTCCAGTCTAATCAACACTGGAACACCTATATAACTTCCTGAAACACAGTACTTAAAAAAAAAGTTGTGCAATATAACAAGATCCATTCCGTGTGCAGGGTGGACCAGGGATGTTAATGTAACAGAGAAGAACATAGTCAATGATATGGTTTCAATCTCCACTTTGCCAATAACCTTAGAGAAAGTACAACCTGTGTACTTTTGATAGAGTATCTAACTAAGATGAATATCTAAATTTTCTAAGAAGGTTATGAAACATGCCATTCTCTCCTATTTGCAAGGTTGTAAATTCATATCTTTGCAAATGGCAAGATTTCATTTTTTGATGGCTGCATAATATTCCATTATGTATACACCACATCCTCTTCATCCATTCATCTGTCGATGGACTTCTGGGCTCTTTCAATAGTTTGACTATTGAGGACATTGCTGCTATAAACTTTGGGGGGCAGGCTCCCCTTCAGATTACTACATTTGCATTTTGGTGGTAAATACATGGTAGTGCAATTGCTGGGTCATAGGGGAGCTCTATTTTCTAACTTTTGAGAATCCTCCATACTGTTTTACAGAGTGGCTGTACCAGCTTGCATTCCCAGCAACAGTAGGAGAGTTCCTCTTTCTACACATCCTTGCCAACATCTGTCATTTCCTGACTTGTTAGTTTTAGCCATTCTGACTGGTGTGAGGTGGTACCTTATTAAGGTTTTGATTTGTATTTACCTGATGCTAAGTAATGTTGAGCACTTTTTCATGTGTCTGTTGGCCATTTGGATATCTTATTTGGAGAAATGACTGCTCATGCCTTCTTCCCATTTCATGATTGGATTATTTGTTCCTTGGGTGTTAGGTTTGATAAGTTCCTTATAGGTTTTGGATACTAGCCCTTTATCTGATATGTCATTTGCAAATATCTTCTCCCATTCTGTCTGTTGTCTGTTGGTTTTGTTCACTGTTTCCTTTGTTGGGCAAAAGAGTTTTCTCTTGATGAAGTCCCAATAGCTCATTTTTGCCCTTGCTTCCCTTGCCTTGGTGATGTTTCTAAGAAGAAGTTCCTGCGGCTGAGGTCGAAGAGGTTGTTGCCTGTGCTGGATGGATTACTGTCTCACATTGAGGACTTCCATGAATTTTGAGTCTATTTTTGTGTGTGGTGTAAGGAAATGGTCCAGTTTCATTCTTCTGCATGTGGCTGTCCAATTTTCCCAACACCATTTGTTGAAGAGGCTGTCTTTTCTCCATTGGATATTCTTTCCTGCTTTGTTGAAGATTAATTGATCATAGAGTTGAGGGTCCATTTATGGGCTCTCTATTCTGTTCCATTGATCTATGTGTCTGTTTTTGTGCCAGTACCACAGTGCCTTGATGATGACAGCTTTGACATAGAGCTTGCAGTCCAGAATTGTGATGCCACCAGTTTTGGTTTTCTTTTTAACATTCCTTTGACTATTTGGGGTCTTTTCTGGTTCCATACAAATTTTAGGATTATTTGTTCCATTTCTGTGAAAAAAAGTGGATGGTATTTTGATAGGAATTGCATTGAATGTGTAGATTGCTCTAGGTAGCATAAACATTTTAACAATATTTGTTCTTCCAATCCTTGAACATGGAATGTTTTTCCATTTCTTTGGGTCTTCCTCAATTTCATTAATAAGTGTTCTATAGTTTTCAGAGTACACATCCTTTACCTCTTTGGCTGTTTTTATTCCTAGGTATCTCATGGTTTCATTGTAATTTAAATGGTATTGATTTCTTAATTTCTCTTTCTTCTGTCTCGTTATTGGTGTATAGAAATGTAACTGATTTTTTAAAAAGATTTTATTTATTTATTTGACAGACAGAGATCACAAGTAGGCAGAGAGGCAGGCAGAGAGAGAGGAAGGGAAGCAGGCTCCTTGCTAAGCAGAGAGCCCAATGCGGGGCTCAATCCCAGGACCCTGGGATCAAGACCTGAGCCAAAGGCAGAGGCTTTAACCCACTGAGCCACCCAGGAGCCCCGAAATGTAACTGATTTTTGTGCATTGATTTTATATCCTTTACTGAATTATATCCTTTACTGATTTACTGAATTCCTGTATGAGTTCTAGCAGTTTTGGGTATAGTCTTTTGGGTTTTCCACATAGAGTATCATGTCATCTGCAAAGAGTAAGAGTTTGACTTCTTCTTTGCCATTTTGGATGACTTTCATTTCTTTTTGTTGTCTGATTGCTGTGTTGAACAGCAGTGGTGATTTGGACATCCCTGCCATGTTCCTGAGTTCAGGGGAAAAGCTCTCAGTTTCTCCCCATTAAGAATGATATTCACTGTGGGTTTTTCATAGATGGCTTTAATGATATTGTGAATGGGTTATGGTATTGCGGTATGTACCCTTTATCCCTACACTACGAATTGTTTTAACCAACGAAAGATGCTGTATTTTGTCACATGGTTTTTCTGCATCTATTGACAGGATCATATGGTTCTTATCCTTTCAGTTATTAATGTAGTGTATCACACTGATTGATTTTCAGATGTTGAACCCCTCTTGCATCCCAGGAACAAATCCTAATTCGTTGTGGTGAATAATCCTTGTACTGAACACTTGGATTCTATTGGCTAGCATTTTGGTAAGAATTCTTGCATCCATGTTCATCAGGGATATTGGTCTGTAATTCTTTTGGCAGGGTCTTTGGTTTGGGGATCAAGGTGATATTGGTCTCATAAAATGAGTTCAAAAGTTTTCCTTCCATTTCTAATTTTTGGAACAGTTTCAGAAGAATAGGTATTAATTCTTCAAATGTTTGGTAGAATTCTCCTGGGAAGCCATCTTGCCCTGGGCTCTTGTTTATTGGGAGATTTTTTATTACTGCTTCAATTTCTTTGCTGGTTATGGGTCTGTTCAGGTTTTTAAATTATTTTTTCCTAGTTGAGTTTTGGCAGTTTATATGTCTCTAGGAATGCATCCATTTCTTCCAGAGTGTCTAATTTTTGGACATACAGTTGATCATAATATGTTCTTATAATTCTTTGTATTGCTTCAGTATTGATTGTGATCTCTCCTCTTTCATTCATGATTTTATTAATTTGGGTCCTTTCACTTTTTTAAAAATAGGTCTGGCTAGGGATTTATCAATCTGATTAATTCTTTCAAAGAACCAGCTCCTAGTTTTGTTGATCTATTCAACTCTTCTTTTGGTTTCTATTTCATTGATTTCTGCTCTGCTCTTTATTATTTCTCTTCTCTTGATAGGTTTAAGCCTTATTTGCTGTTCTTCCAGCTCCTCCTGGGTATAGAGTTAGGTTGTGTATTTGAGACCTTTCTTGTTTCTTGAGAAAAGCTTGCATTGCTATATACTTCCCTCTTAGGGCTCTTTGCTACATACCAAAGATTTTAAACTTTTGTATATTCATTTTCATTTGTTTCCATGAATTTTTATTTTTAAAAGATTTATTTATTTATTTATTTATTTGAAAGAAAGAGAGAGAGAGCATGAGAGGGGAGAAAGTCAGAGGGAGAAGGAGACTCCTCATGGAGCTGGGAGCCCGATGTGGGACTCGATCCTGGGACTCCAGGATCATGACCTGAGCTGAAGGCAGTCGTTTAACCAACTGAGCCACCCAGGTGCCCTCCATGAATTTTTAAAATTCTTCTTTAATTACATGGTTGACTGATTAATTCTTTAGTAGGAGGCTCTTCAGCCTCTATGTATTTGAGTTCTTTCCAACTTTCCTCTTGTGATTGGGTTAAAGTATGAAAGCATTGTGGTCTGAAGATATGCAGGGAATGATCCCAATGTTTTGATAACAGGTGAGACCTCATTTGTGACCCAGGACATGATCTATTCTGGAGAATGTTCCATGTGCACTAGAGAAGTATGTGTATTCTGTTGCTCTGGTTTGGAATGTTCTGAATATATCTTTGAAGCCCATCTGATCCAGTGCATCATTTAAAGCCCTTAATTTCTTATTGATCATTTGCTTAGATGATCTGTCCATTTCGGTGAAGGAGGTGTTAAATCCCCTATTATAATTGTATTATTGTCAATGTGCTTCTTTGATTTTGTTATTAATTGGTTTATATAATTGGTTGCTCCTATGTTAAGGGAACAGATATTTACAACTGTTAGATTTTCTTGTTGGATAGACCCTTTAAGTATGATTAGTGTCATTCCTCATCTCTTATTACAGTCTTTGGTTTAAATCTAATTTTTCTGACATAAGGATTGTCACCCCAGCTTTATTTTGATGTCCATTAACATGGTAAATGGTTTTCCATCCCCTCACTTTAAATCTGAAGGTGTCTTTGGGTCTAAAATGAATCTCTTGCAGACAACATATCAGTGGGTCTTGCTTTTTTTTTTTTAATCCAATCTGATACCCTGTGTCTTTTGATTGGGGCATTTACATTCAGGATAACTACTGAAAGATATGAATTTAGTGCCATTGTATTGCCTATAGGGTGACTTACTGTATATTGTCTCTGTTCTTTTCTGGTCTATGTTAGTTTTGGGCTCTCTCTTTGCTTTGAGGACCCCTTTCAATATTTCTTATAGTGCTGGTTTGGTGATCACAAATTCTTTTATTTATTTATTTTTCTTTTCTTTTCTCTTATTTCCTTTTTTAAATTTTGTTTTAAAGATTTTATTTATTTATCTGGCAGGCAGAGATCACAAGTAGGCAGAGAGGCAGGCAGAGAGAGAGAGGAAGGGAAGCAGGCTCCCTGCTGAGCAGAGAGCCCAATGCGGGACTCGATCCCAGGACCCTGAGATCATGACCTGAGCCGAAGGCAGAGGCTTTAACCCACTGAGCCACCCAGGTACCCCTCCTTTTTTAAAAATTATTTTATAATGTTATATTAGTCACCATACAGTACATCATTATTTTTCAGTGTAGTGTTCCATGATTCATTGTTTGCATATTACACCCAGTACTTCATGCAATATGTGTACCCATCACCAGCCTAAGTCATCCTCCCACCCCTCTCCCCTCTAAAACCCCTAATTTGTTTCCTGGAGTCCACAGTCTGTTATGGTTGGTCTCCCTATTTGATTTCCCCCCTTTGTTTTTACCTTCATTCTCTTAATGTCCTCCATGTTATTCCTCATGTTCCACAAGTAAATGAAGCCATATGAAAATTGACTTCCTCTGCTTGACTTATTTCACTTAGCATAATCTTCTCCAGTCCCATCCGTGTTGATGCAAAAGTTGTGTATTCATCCTTTCTGATGGCTGAGCAATATTCCATTGTGTATGTGGACCACATCCTCTTCATCCATTCATCTGTTGAAGGGTATATGAGCTCTTTCCACAGCTTAGCTATTGTGGACCTTGCTTCTATGAACACTGGGTGGGGCATATGGCCCTTCTTTTCACTATATCTGTATCTTTGGGGTTAATACCCAGTAGTGCAATTGCTGGGTCATAGGGTAGCTCTATTTTTTTAGTGCAAATTCTTTTAGTTTCTGTTTGTCATGGAAGGTTTTTATCTTTCCTTCTCTTTTCAATGACAACCTAGTTGGGTATAGTATTCTTGGCTGCATATTTTTCTCATTTAGTACCCTGATTATATCATGCCAGTCCTTTCTGGCCTTCCAGGTCTCTGTGGATTGGCCTGTTGCCAATAATATTTTTAAAATTGTAGGTTACAGACCTCTTGTCCTGAGCTGCTCTCAGGGTTTTCTCTTTGTCTCTGAGATTTATAAGTTATCCTATTAGATGTTGGGGTGTTGACCTATTTTTATTGATTTTGAGGGGGGTTCTCTGTGCCTCCCGGATTTTTTCTTTTTTTTTTTTTAAGATTTTATTTATTTATTTGTCAGAGAAAGAGAGGAAGAGAGAGCGAGCCAGCACAGGCAGACAGAGTGTGTGCCTCCTGGATTTTGATGTCTATTTCCTTCCTTCCAAATTAGGCAAGTTCTCGGCTATAATTTGCTTGAATATACCATCTGCCCACCTCTCTTTCTTCTTCTGGGATCCCAATTATTTCTAATATTGTTTCACTTTATGGTATCACTTATCCCTCAAATTCTCCCCCTCAGGATCCAATAGTTGTTTATCTCTCTTTTTCTCGGTTTCTTTATTTGGTCTTCTATATCACTAATTCTCTCTTTAGCCTCATTCACCCTAGCAGTTAGAGCCTCCATTTTTTATTACACCTCATTAATAGCCTTTTTGATTTTGACTTGGTTAGATTTTATTTCTCCAGAAAGACATTCTCTGGTGTCTTCTATGCTTTTTTCAAGGCCAGCTGGTATCTTCATAATCATTATTCTGAACTCTAGTTTCGATGTTTTACTAACATCCATGTTAATTAGGTCCCTGGCAGTCACTATTGCCTCTTGTTTGTTTTTGTTTTTGTTTTTGTTTTTGTTTTTGTTTTGAGGTGAGTTTTTTCATCTTGTCATTTTGTCCAGAGAAGAATAGATGAATGAGAGAACAAAATGTTAAAAGGATAGCAACAACACCAGAGAAATATACAGTGAACAAATCAGAAGAGACCTGAAACCAGCAGGGGGAGGAGGGAAGAAAAAAAAAAAGAATGTGATCAGGCTCATGAATAGAACAGACCCATACACTGGATTTTGTGTATTTTGGTCTGTTAAAAGAAACTGCCTCCCAACATTTTAAAGAAAGAAAAACATGTATGTACAAAAGTAAGTTTAAATACAATGAAGGGATAATATGAATGTAAAAATAAATATTAAAATTTTTTAAAAAGGAATTGGTAAAGAAGTTGGTTGAAAAAAGAAAGAAGAAAAATTAAAAGAGAGAGAGAGAGTGTGACAGGTGGAGGAATAGAACAGAGCCATACACTAGATTTAGAGTATATTTTGGTCTGTTAGAAGAAACTGTATCCCAAAATTGTAAAGAAAGAAAAACTTTAAGGTTAAATACAATGAAGGCATGTAATATGACTGTAAAAAAGAAAATTAAAAAAAGATTTTAAAAAAGGAATCGGTAAGAAGTTGGTTGAAAAGGGAAAGAAGAGAAATTGAAAAAAAGAAAAAGTAAAAATAAAGAATATTTTAAAAATTAACTTTGAAAGACTAAAGAATCATGGGAAGAAAGCCATGAATTCTTTTTTTTTAAAGATTTTATTTATTTATTTCAGATAAAGAGAGAGTGAGAGAGAGCATGAGAGGGGAGAAGGTCATAGGAAGAAGCAGACTCCCCGTGGAGCTGGGAGCCCGATGCAGGACTCAATCCCGGGACTCCAGGATCATGACCTGAGCTGAAGGCAGTTGCCCAACCAACTGAGCCACCCAGGCACCCAAAAGCCATGAATTCTATGTGCTATATTGCCCTACCACTGGAGTTTTGCAGTTCTCATTGGTCAGTAAGCTTGGTCTTGGTTGAATGTTCTTGCTGATCTCCTGAGAGAGGGGCCTGTTGCACTCATTCTCAAATGTCTTTACCTGAGGCTGAATTGTACCACCCTTGCCAGGGGGGCAAGGCTAAGTAATTTGTTCCAGTTTGCTTGATGTGGCTTTTGTTCCCAGAAGGCATTCTGTGCAGCTTTGGAGGATGAAAATCAAAAGGGCAGCCTCCTAATCTCTGGCCACAGATGAGCCAAAATCTTGGGGCCCCACTCCTTAGTGAACGCTCAGAAAAAAGCAGTCAACCACTCCTGCCTCCCTGGTCTCTGTCTGCAAACTGTCTGTACAAATGGGACAATTTGTACCTGAGGGCACCAAACCAAGGCATAACTGATTTTGATTTTGTGAGCCACCAGCTTCATTTGATTTGTGACCACCAGCTTCGCATCCCAGATAGAAATCTGATGTTGTCTGTAAGAGAAATCATATTGGTTTTTTCATTTTACATGTGTCTAATGCATCTGACTAGAGGCCCACAACGCATGAAGCACAGTATCATCCAAACAACACACTGTGTGGAAGGAAGTGTTCTATATCTGCTCTGTCCAGTATGGTGGCCACGAGATGCAGGTGGCACTTGAAATGGGGCTGGTGTGCTGAGCAGTTGCATTTCTTATTATTTTAAATGAATAGGAATTTAAGTAGCCATAAGTGGCTCAAAACTACTATTCAGATAATACATATCTAGAATGTTTTTAGTGTTCAGGATCCTCCTCAAAGAAGGTACTGTGTGACTCATAGGTATATGTGTATTAAATTTATCTTCAAATGGAAGACATGGATTATCTACATGGGTCTGAGAAATATCCTTAAAATGCAGCATGAAAGTTTAATTACCATGCATTATAACAGCTGAAGTGTACAAACATTAACCAAAACATGATGTATCACATCTAGGTCATAAGTGTTCAGAAATTCCCATCCCTGGAGCTCACTGTTGTCTCTATTACTTTGGATGTCTTGGTGTTGGTTGTGTTCACCTGGTAAACATAAGGAGGCTCATAAGTCTTCACTGAGCCCAGGTTAGAGGGTATATTGACTATAACATGTACCTTGTAGGCTCTGTACGTACTTGTAAATGTCATAAAGAAGAAGATGGACATCTTAGATTCCATTACTTTATTATCTTTTACCTCTTGCTCCTCCCCATACTTTTGCCAAAGTTCAGAAAATTCTCTGTGTTTCCCTTCACCCTTGAAACCCTCTGCTCCTCATTTCTACTAAGGTGAAAATATACATGAAATGTTTACAACTGTGGGATGAAGAAATTCTCTAAGCATGGCCCAGTGATGAAAACCCATAAAGAAGAAAAAGAAATTTCAGCATGTCAGCCATACACAAAGATAGAAACTCATGTCCATGATCAAACTAAAAGATACAAAAACAATTGTGACAGAAAAAAGGGTAACATGGATCAATGTTGTTCAGCCCAAGACCACCAGGAGCACCTGTGGGCACTCAGGTTGGATCTATTGTTGCAATGAGAGAGAACGCACCCCTTTGGGGGCCATGGAGCATTTTAATATAATATGAAGTTGTTGGAACCTATGGGACATAGGTTTTGAATGGGAGTTTTGGAGAGGATCCATGGAAGCTAGAGCTAGGGTCCACTCCCGACTGCATGTTTTCAGGACATGTGGGCAATCCTATGGTTGAGCATCTCAGTGAGTCCGCTCTCCAGCAGACCAGACCAGGGCAAGGAGAGAGCAGTCATGGTGAAGAAGCAGCGATTGCTCACATTGGCTGACACAGGGAGATGTGTGTTATTCTGTGGGTTGTTTAGTGCCTTGCTTTGTCTGTAAGGACACAGAGTGATGTTGTGGTTTCAGAGTGTCCTTGTCTGAGGTTGATGTTCTGTGGGGTGACTGACTCATGTCCCACAGGAGAAGAATATGGCTATGGGGTGGACATTTGCCAGCTTCTGACCACAGTGAGTCCAGCTGTCAGTGTCAGATCACTTCCTGATGTTGGGGGCAGCTCTTTTTTCCCTGTTAAGTTTCATATTTTAAAATAGCTGCACCCCCATTCAAAATATAATAATAGAATTGGTGTTTCCATATCTACAGGGCAAATACCCAAGAGTGGAATTGTTGGATTATATGGGGATTCACTATGTTGTTACACCTTAAGGGAGAGTGACATTGTGTTTCAAATAATAAAAAAATAATAAAATAATAAAAAATAATAATAACTCAAATAATAAAAAAAAGAAAAAGAAAGAGAAAAAGAATTAAAAATGCTAGAAAAGAATTTGGAGGGGTGCCTGGGTGGCTCAGTTGGTTAAGTGACTGCCTTCGGCTCAGGTCATGATCCCGGAGTCCCAGGATCTTGTCCCGCATCGGGGTCCCAGCTCCATGCGAGTCTGCTTCTCCCTCTGACCCTCTCCCCTCTCATGCTCTCTCTCTCAAAAAAATAAGTAAAAAAAGTCTTTTAAAAAAGGGAAAAAAAAGAAAACAATTTGGAAAGGAGGAAATGAAATGTTAAACAAATTTGTATAAGTAAATTTGTAAGCACATTAACAAAAACAAATTGCATTTGTAATAAGTAAACATAAACAAATATGAGAATGTAGAATAAGTAATGGGAATAAAACCTAGGATCTATGAACTTTGCAAAGATGAAAGTAAGGGATGAGAGTGTCCATCACAGGGTCGGGAAAATACACCATAAGAAAGGTTGATGGGAGTGAACACTGGGATACAATTTTTAAAGGGGACTTTGAAAACTGTCTCTACAAACGAAATATGCTTATGTTGTGACACATTTTCTTTGAGGATAATCTCCTGAGGAGATAATCACATGTATTATCAAAACTACATCTTCAAAGATGTTTCTTGACTCGTGGATTATAGGATAAAGAATGGAAATTATGTAAGCTCTGTAAACAGTATGAAGATTGTAAGTATAAATAGTAGAACACTAACATGTTTCAGGGATTATCACCATGTGATTTACACAGAGGGTAGCAAACCCAGGAGGCACCCCATAGGGGATCCCTTTGTACAGACAGGAAAGGGATAAGGTTTGTTCTCAAGGACTTTTCTTGTCTGTCATTGTTCCCTGTCTATCAGGAGGTGGTTGTGACTGTGCACTCCATGCAAGTGAGCTGTTATAATGCTCCAGAATGGAACAATGGAATGTTCCTGTGATGGGAGGCTGCTGGGCTCAGAGCCTAGGAGGACATTAAGGGGCAATGTGACTCAGATGCTCAAATCACACTAAAATCCATCATCCAATGGACATCTGAGACATCTGAAGGCATCCAGGGCTCAGGATCAGCTCCCCTCTCCAGGTACAACAGAGAGTGAGGGTGACACCCTGGTGACAGGACACTAGCACTGTCATGTGGGAGATGGGCATGGGACAGAAATGACAGAGGGAAAGGTAAGTCACTCTTGAGATGAGTGCTGTGTGGAGAAAGGTCATGATATCACAGAAGCAGAAACCAGGAGACCTAGCAGGGCCCCTACCACTAGGATCAGTCACATCTACAGGATGCAACAGGCATATGGATGTGAAGCAAAAACACAACTATACACAGTGCTGTACTATCATAGAACAAGAAAGAGCTCTGGGAAATTAACAATATGATGATAGAGATGAATAATTGAGTGGATACACAAGATAATTACAGTTATCCATCCCCGTAGTCGTGCAATCAGGATGGTGATGGCAGCAGGAAAGACTTGTTTGTTTCTTCCACTTGTTTGTTTCACCCACATAGTGGGTGAGATGATGGGTCTGGAAGAGCTCTGCACAGAGGCCATAGAGATGGCGCAGGAGGTGGAGGAATCATGAGATCAGGTATTGGGTTTATGGGATGATTTTATTTTGGTTTATTTAGTTTTGCTTCCTGTTGTTGAATGGCAGTCATTTCTGCATGTTTGTAGCTGAACCAGGAGAGAAGGGGAAGGTGCATGATTCAGGTGAGTGAGGGGCCATGTATGCCCACATGGAGGGGCAGCCTGAGACAGGAGGGCCCCTCCCCCATCACTGCTTAGAAGCTGAGGACACAGGTGCAGAGGTGAGGGGAGCAAATAGGGAAAGTGTGCAGTTCTCACCTGAGTCCTTTTCTGAGTGAAGAAAAAATGCTTATCACCTCAGAGAGGGGAGAAAGGAGTAGTGGAGGAGCCTGAGAAAGGAGAAGGAAGTGAGAGGCAGCCTTCTCAGGAGGGTGACAGGAGCTGAGTGGGGAAGTGGCATCAGGAAAGAGCAGGGCTGGGGCCCCTGAGCTCTGTGCTCTTCACCTTAGAGAGAGAGAGACTTCTAGCAGCAAGAGGGCAGCTAAGAGACTACAAGCAAGTGCAACAAAACACCTCAGGAGTGAGAATTACATCTTTTTACTTTGTCTTTTATTTTATTTTATTTTATTACTTTTAACATCTTTTACTTCATCTTTTATCGCTTTTCTCATTTTATAATTTTTCTGCAGTGAACAGACATGACATCATATATATTGTACGTTATGTACACATATCACAATCAGAATGTAAACACTTTACCTATGCGTGAAAAGGGAAGGAAATGGTGGGAAAGTCAGCAGCTCAGGGCACAGAGCTGGAAGGGCTGGGCCTGCCTGTCTGCACTCTGGGCAGGGTACACACGAGCCTTTGCTCCATGTCTCAGGACCCTGCTCTCTGGGGGGCCAAGCAGAGTCTTTCCCTTCTTTTAAACTGTGCTCATTGTTTCATTTATTACTAACTTGTCAATTTTAATGGTTTTAAGACATGGGTTTTCTATGTTACATGGCATTTAAAGGTATTTTAGTGTGAGAATTCCTCCATACAATCTATGCCACCTGCTTCAGAAATTGAAATATAAAGGCAAAATAGTTCAGTAAAAAGATGATTGGTCATAAAGTAGATGATTAGAACCTGAGTCGTCATTCATGGTCTGAGGATGATCTATCTGGTATAGGGATATTAAAGCAATTTATTTTTGAAAACTTTATAATGCACTTATAAAATAATTCAATAGATACTCAAAAATGTATAAAAATACTCGAATGGTAATAACCCCTCGTCCCCTAGTCACCCAAGTTCTCTACCCAAAATTCATCATAGTCAGTCATTTCTCATGTCTTGAAAAATACACGTGTGCCCTAATGTCTACTGTTATATCAGGAAACAAGCTCTGACCACAGACTGGTAGAAAATATTTGCAAATCACATAAGTGATAAAAGACTTCTTTTTGAATATTCATAAAATCCTTAAAAAGGAACAATAAGAAATTTTCAAAATGAGCAAAACTCCGAGCAGATACCTCAACAAGAAGATATACTCATGGGTAATGAGCACATGAAAAGATTTCAGCAGCAGGTGTCATCAGGGAAATGCAAGTACAACAGCAATGATCTGCCATCACACACCTGTTAGATGGTGGGAATCCAAACACTGATAGTGTCACCTGCTGACCAGGACAGGGAGCCATAGAAAGCCTCAGTCACTAATGGCAGGAAGACAAAATAGCACAGCCACTGTGGGAGACGGTCAGCAGGTTCTTATAAAGTCAGAGGCAGACTAAGCACAGAAGCTGCTGATCCTGCTGTAAGGTACTTACCCAAGTCATTTGAGAACTCATGTTTGCACAACAACCTGAATGTAAATTGTCCCAGTGGAACAGCCCTCACCTGTGGGCTGCACATCCTGACTTCCTTCCAAAGACTACTTTATGGAAGGGGACAAAGCCAAAGAAGGAACTTCACAGGGAGCATCTGGGTTAGACGACCTTAGCCAGTGGGTGAAGGTGAACTTCATCCATGATGAGCGAGTGATCACTGTATGTTCTTGCTATGTTGTGTAGAGAATGGCCCTCCCAGGTTGGTGTTCCCAAACCCCACAGCCTCAGTCAGCCTGATTCACAATGAGAGACGGTCTACAAAGCCCCCGAGCTCTCCTCAAACATGTCAGGGTCATGAAAAACAAGGACAGGGGCACCTGGGTGGCTCAGTAGGTTAAGCCTCTGCCTTCGGCTCAGGCATGATTCTCAGGGTCCTGGGATCGAGCCCCGCATAGGGCTCTCTGCTCAGCGGGGAACCTGCTTCCGCGCTCTCTCTCTCTCTGCCTACTTGTGATCTCTCTCTCTCAAATAAATAAATAAAATCTTAAAAAAAAACCACAAAAAACAAGAACAGTCTGAGACACGGTCACAGCCAGAGGATCCCGAAGGAGACATGATGGGACTCAATGAGGCAACTTGGATGGGATCTTGGGACAGAAAACAAAACCATGAAAGCAAATCCTGTGTGGAGATCAGTAGTAATGTGTGAATATTGTGTCATTAGCTGTGACAAATGCAAGACAGTGAGATTGGGGTTAATGACAGGACAAGTGAGTGTGAGGTGCTCAGGGACTCTGCACTAACGTTGTCACCTCTCTGTAAATCCCCAACTATTCTAAGATAAAAGAGTGTCTTTTGTAAAATAGCCCTCAGAGAGGGAATGGATCCAGGAGGAAAACAAGGATCTACTTTTCATTTTTCCTGAGTTTGTCATCTAGGGACTGCAGAGAGGTTGTGGGGAGGACAGATGGAAACTCAGACACCGGGCAGGGCTCAAGTGTGCTCCTCTCCTCGGATCCCAGCCCTGCCGGGCACCTGGCCCCAGGACTGCTCAGAAGGCCCCTTCCTCCCCCCATTATGACCAACCTGCAGGTCCTCCATTTGGGCCTGACTCAGCTGAGCCTTGTGCTCCCTGGTGGTTCAGGACCTGAGTGCGGCATCGCCCCCTTGTGGCCACAGGGTTGAGGGCAGGAAACTTGAGCACCCTTTGGGTATCTCCCCAGGGACCTCCCCAGGGTCTCCTTTGGTTCCCAGCAGGGCACAGGGCTGTACACACAAGAGAAGACCCCAACCAGTGTCAGGTCCCCAGTCTGAATTGTCTCCCAAAATACACACTGATACAGATGCTTTCTCCCCATTGAATGACCATGGACTCTGGCCCGAGGGAGGAACTGACCTCCAGGCCATAACAGCCTCTTCCCAGGTCCACAGTGGAGCCCACACACATACTGGGTGCACTCAGTCTCCTCCTGGGGACTTGACCCCGGAGTCCCTGTCACTTCTTCCTACTGCTGCTTCAGGGCTAATAGGTCCTCCTCCAGGGAACCAGCCCTGGAGTCTCAGTCCCTAAGAGCAGGAGAAGGAGGGGAGGAGGCAGGGGATGAGCTCCCTGGGTGATGGCCTGGAACCTGGGGCTGCTCCTGGAGGAGTGAGCACAGGGAGGAAGTAGTGACATTAGGGGGTGGGGGCCAACAAGAGTGCAGGAGGAGGAACCAGGGATAAGGTCAGGGGAAGGGGACATCGTAGGGGACCTTTGTTCGGGGAGGATGGGTTCTGTCTGGAAGAGTACATGGGCTTCTGGATGGGGCTCTGGAGCATCAAGGAATTGAGAGGAGAAGGAGCCAGACCCGTGCACCATGAAGGGCCAGCCCTGGTTTCTGATTCTGGAGTTTCCAGATTCCCACTCCCTGGACTACAGTTTCACAGCTGCCTTCCATCCACCCCTGTTTCAGTCTCTGCCACCTGGAAACATTCTCTACTCGTGAAGACAGTGGAAGCCCTGCTCCAGGAAGAGCAGCCCCAGGGCCTTGGACAGGGAGGGGTCCAGCAGCTGGAACCAAGGCGATGCAATCTTGGAGCTTGGAGGCAGCAGGTGGGATGGAGGCTCGACATGGCTGTTATACAAGGAGATCAGCCAGGACTCAGGGCCCAGGCTTCTGTCTCACATTTCCTCCAGGAGCCAGATGTGTCTCCTTTCCTTTACCCAGGGGTGCAGGACCCAGGAGTCTGAACACCATGCCCAAGGTGGCCAAGGGGGAAGTCTCTGGTGGAGGGTCAGACCCCACCTTTTGCAGCCTGGAGGGTGGCCCCCTCTCCCCTGCCTGGAGCACCCAGGACCCTGGCGGGCTGCCTCTTGTATCCCTTGCTGCCCCATAGACACAGGGACCTGCTGTTTCCCTCCCTCAGGCCTGGCTTCCTGCCCCTGCAAACTGGGAAATGACAAACTCTGCTCTTGTTGCATCTACAGATCCTACATTCTCATTTCTGTCCATGGTCATTCAGGTGAAGAGAATTCTGATGTCCCTCGTGATCGCGTCTCTAAGCCCTGATGACTCATGTGTTTGACATGTGTTACTAATTTCCAAATATCTGAGGATTTTCCAGAGATCTTCATGTTATGGATTTTTTTTCCTTTAAGCTTTTTTATTTAAACATATAATGTAACCCCACCACCCTCTTCCAACCCCTCTCCCCCCCACCCCCGTCAGTTTGTTTTATGACATTAAGAGTCTCTTTCGGTTTGTCTCCCTCCTGATCCCATCTTGTTTCATTTTTTCTTTTCCTACCACCTTGACCCCCACCCCCGTTGCATCTCCACTTCCTCATATCAGGCCAACAGACACATGAAAAAGTGCTCCACATCACTGTGCATCAGGGAAATACAAATCAAAACCACAATGAGATACCACCTCACACCAGTCAGAATGGCTAAAATGAACAAGTCAGGAAATGACAGATGCTGGCGAGGATGTGGAGAAAGGGGAACCCTCCTACACTGTTGGTGGGAATGCAAGCTGGTGCAACCACTCTGGAAAACAGCATGGAAGTTCCTCAAAAAATTGAAAATATGACCCAGCAATTGCACTACTGGGTATTTACCCAAAAGATACAAACGTAGTGATCTGAAGGGGCACGTGTACCGAATGTTTATAGAAGCAATGTCCACAATAGCCATGTTATGGATTTTTAATTGTGGTCACAGAGTACAGTCTATAATCTCACTGCCTTTACATTTATGAGACTGATTTTAGGGTCAGTCTGTGGTCCGTTTTGGCTCACGGTATTGTTAAAGTCCTCTAATCCTTATTTGTTCTATTAATGTGAAAGGAAAGTTGATCTCTAAGTATAATAGTTAATTTGTTATTTAATAGTTTATTGTTAATTTGTCTATTTCTTTACAGTTCTGCCCCTCTACATGTCACCTATGCTAGAATTCTGTAATTAGGTTCTTCTCATTCAGTAATTTTTGTCTTGTTGTGATCAGCATCAAGATCACATCTGTTACCCTCAGAGAAAGTCCTTCTTTGTCTCTAGTGATGATCCTGGTATGAAAGCCTATTTTGCTTCAGAAAAACGCAACATTCCAAATTTCTTATGCTTCTTATTCCCATGCGGTACTATTTAATCCTATAACTTTGGTCTATTTTTGGTTTTATATTTCAAGTTTGTGTACTCTACATAGCATTTGGTCTATCTTGCTATTTATGCAGTCTGGTAATCTCCACCTTATGACTGGAAATTTAGCTGTTTTATAGTTTATATGATTCCTGATATGGTGGGATTTGGTTCTATCATTTTATCATTTTGCTATTTGTTTCTGAATTGTCCCTTTTTTCCCCATTCTTTTGCCTCCTTTCATATCTTCTTGGTTTCAAGCAAATACTTTTTGTTTCTGATTGATTCTTCTAGTGGCTTTTTAGTTATATTTATTTCCATTAATTTTTATTGATATTGTAGGAATTGAACCTGCATCTCTGGGGGCGCCTGGGTGGCTCAATCGGTTAAGTGTCCAAACCTTTAAAAAAAATTTTTTTTATGTTTATTTATTTGACAAAGAGAGACACAGCAAGAGATGGAACACAAGCAGGGGGAGTGGGAGAGGGAGAAGCAGGCTTCCCACTGAGCAGGGAGCCCAAAGTGGGGCTCGATCCCAGGACCCTGGGATCATGACCTGAGGTAAAGACAGACGCTTAACAACTGAGCCACTCAGGTGCCCCAAGTGTCCAAATCTTGATCTTTGGCTCAAGTCATGATCTCTGAGTCCTGGGATCAAGCCCTTCTTTGGGCTCCATGCTGAGTGAGGAGCCTGCCTAAGATTCTCTGTCTCCCTCTGCATTTCCCCCCAACTCATGTTCACATGCTCCCTCTCTGTTTCTAAGAGAAGAAGGAGGAGAAGGAGAAGGAAGAGGAGAAGGAGAAGAAGGGGGAGGAGGAGGAGAAGAAGAAGAAGAAGAAAAATAAACCTGCATCTTTAACTTTTTACAGTCTACTTAAGGTAACATTGAACTCCATCCAGGGAAGAGAGGAAACTTGTAGCAACAGAGTTCCATTTAGCCCCCTGTGCTGCTATCAGCACATGTGTCAACAACACACATAAGCCAGAGAATATCATGAACTATCTAGTGTTTCCAACAGTCATGTGTTTTTTAAAGAAATTAGGAAGAAAATGTACATAAACAGAATGATACCATTTCTATTGTTAATTACTTCATTTGGTTCATGACACCATCCAGTGTCACTTACAGTTGGCTGCAGGACTTCCTCTAAAATTAATTTTGGGCAGGGGTGCCTGGGTGGCTCAGTAGGTTAAGCATCTACCTTCGGCTCAGGTCATGATGCCAGGCTCCTGGGTTCACTGCATCAGGCTCCCTGCTCCACAGGATGCTTCTCCTTCTACCACTCCCCCTGCTTGTGTTCCTTCTCTCACTGTCTCCCTCTCTGTCAAACAAATAAACTCTTTTTAAAAAAATTAGTTCAGGGCAGGAGAGGTGGCAGTGAATTCTCCTAGTTTGTATTTATTTATATTTATTTTAAAATTTATCTTCTCATTTATATTTACCTGGCTTATATTTAACTTTACTTTGACATTTTCCTCCCTAATTTTGTCTTGTTTCTATGGTTTTCATATGAGAAAAATTTCCCATCCCTAGTTGTAGAGTTAGATGAATGTCAACCATTGATTAGACTCATGGAACTAGTCTGACGAGGAGTATGCAGAACAGGTCCCTGGTCCTAGAGTTTCCTGCTGACCCTTTGCATCGGGTCCTCTCCCCGTGCCCCCAGCCTGGGGCCACCACTGGTCTCCTTTCTGTCTGCACTTGTGACATTGCTCATTCTATTAGATTGCACTTGTGACATTGCTCATTCTATTAGATTGATCACGAGGGAGCTCTCTTCATCTCCGACTATGCATCCTATTCTCAAATCTTTTACTTCTGGTGTTAATAGAGCCGCCCAACCTCCTCATATGACAGTTTGCCTGGCACCGCTGTTCCCTCAGGTCATGGTCCACCTGTGTCTCCATATCGAAAGCGCACCTGGTGTACAGAGCACCTGGTCGGTGTATTTCTTAGCCTCTCTGAGCAGGCGCTGATGCATCTTTCTGGACACAGAGCTGTGTTTGCAGTGACGTCAAGTCTTCAGCTGCTTCCCCCCCCACCCCCCAGGAGAACTGTAGGGCTCTAGAGTCCTCTTTTCCTTTCCTACTGTCTCTGCCCCTTTCCTGGAAAATGTCCAGCAGTCCTGCTGATCTGTTTCTCCTAAACCCTGACCTCAGAGTCCTTCTGACTGCACCCCTGGCCCCACTCCAGAGCACCTGCCTCGTGCACAGTGTGTGTGCTGCCAGTACCCCGGGGCCGGGCTCAGGCGTCTGTGAGAGTTTCTGTTGCGGAATAACCAAGTGTAACACGATTCAGCAGCTCCAAGTGACATCATCATGACCATAAATTCCCGAGGGTCAGACGTGTGAGGAGAGGGGAGCTGGGCAGCTCCAGCCGAGGCTGCTCATTAGGTTGCAGTCAAGATGGGACTAGAATCCCGGTGACACAGAGATGTGACATGGGCTGGAGGGTCTGCGCTCCCACTCCCACGTGTGGCTGTGGCAGGAGCATCAGTCCCTCGCTGGCTTTCATGGGGGAAGCCTCAGCTCCTCCCTGTGTGGGGCTCTCCACAGTGAGAGTCTTTCTCACATGGCCCCTGGCTTCTCCCAAACCCATGATCTGAGGGAGGGAGAAAGAAGAGGAGAGAGCAGAGCACCACCATCCCTTTGAGACCTAATCTCTGATGTCACACAGCCTCATGTCCTCCTTATTCTGCCCCTGAGAAGTGAGTCACTGAGCCCAGTCCACACACAAGAGGAGGAGAATTGGTTCTACTGCTTCATGGGAGGAGTGTCAGAGAATCCGTGAACATTTTCAAACCACCACAGCCTGTGCAGAAGGTGTCCTGAACTCTCCTTGAAGATTGTCTTCTTGATTCTCCTCATGGGGACGCGGATGAGCCTTGCTGTGGTGTGCTCTTGCTGCTCTTCTGGGGTGAGTGACTCGGATCTGTACGCTCAAGGACTTTGCATCAAATTGGAGGAATTTTGACACAAGATTTCTTCAGATTTTACCTGCTCTTTTTTTCTCCTTCTCATTTTTGGACTCTATTTGCCGTTTTTATTCTCCTGTGGATTCCTGAGCTTTTAGTTGTTTCCAATCTATTTTTTCTGTGATTTTTGGATTAGGCAATTTCTATGAATTTATATTCAACCTCATTGATTCTTTATTCTGCTTTCCTAGCCCTTCAGTGAAGTTTGCACACTGAACTGTTATTACACTTATTTTCTTTTCAGTTCCAGAATTTCTATTTGGTTTTCTTTGTACATTCCACTTCTTCATTCAGATTTCCTTTCTGTTCACCATTTAATAACAAGATTTTCTCACATTCATTCACATTCAGCCCTTATTTATTCAGTTCTTTGAGCATATTTCCTGAAGCTGCGTGGGAGCCTTCAGTGCTGATTCCAACATCTGGGCGCACTGGGAATATGTTTCTGTTGACTTTCTCATTAGAATCACACATTTGTTTCTTTGTATGTCTGACAATATGTTCTTTAAAAGTGGACTTGAGTTTTGTATTTTAGCGAATCTGGAATCTACTTTATTTTTTTGAATTTTGCTTGTTTCCTAGAAGTGTGTGACTTGCGTGGACCCCCCTATGACCTGACCCCCTGCAGAACTGAGAGCTGTTGTCTGTGCCCATCTCAGCTGCTTGAGTGAGCTGCCCTCCATCAGGGTGACTTAGTGGTCAATCCAGGTTTTTCGTGGTTTGTACTCAGACTTTGGCGCTCATCTTATCTGTGCTTGCCTTGTTCCTGGGATTTCCTCTAAACTTCCAAATACTCTGTCTGCTACAATGTCTGACCTTTGATATGTTCATCTAGTATGATTTTATTTTATTTTTTTGAGTAAGCTCTACATCAATCATGAGGCTCGAACTGATGACCCCAGAACAAGAGTAGCATGTTCTACCAACAGAGCAAGGTGCCTCTCAGCCAGGACAAGTGTGTCTTTAAAGCTAGACCTCCCTCTGGTTCTTTCTGCTTTTTCAGCAGTGTCTCCTGATTGTCCCCCAGCCCTGCAGAGTGTAGTGATCATGCAGGGATTTTGACGCAGCTGGTGTTCAGATTTCACATCTCAACCCTCTGCTGCTGCCTCACTTTCAAATTTAAGCCTTTAAATATCTAGCTCGTTGGCACTGTGATTGCTGTCATCTGCCCCCCTCAGCCACAGGGGCTGCAGTTATGCTGGGGGTGGGGGGAACACACATAGGGAGGAAGGCTACAAACTTGCAGTTCATGCCTATCCTAGTGGTAATTAAGATTAAAATTCTCGTATCAAAAGATTGGGATCATTCCCTGCATATTTTCAGACCACAATGCTCTGAAGCTAGAACTCAATCACAAGAGGAAATTTGGAAAGAGCACAAATACATGGAGACTCAACAGCGTCCTTCTAAAAAATGAATGGGTCAACCAGGAAATTAAAGAAGAATTGAAAAAAACCATGGAAACAAATGATAATGAAAACACAACGGTCCAAAATCTGTGGGACACAGCAAAGGCAGTCCTGAGAGGAAAATATATAGCGAT
>RCUC01131660.1:0-21537 GCA_003697995.1 Taxidea taxus jeffersonii | reverse complement strand
GAGGCCCAATCACATTATAAAGAATAATCTCTTTTACTCAAAGTCTGATGATTTAAATGTTCAATCATCTGAAAAATACCTTCACAATGACATCTAGACTGGTGTTTGACCAAATGGTTGGGTACTGAGGCATAGCTGAGTTGGAAAATAAAAGTAATCATCACATGTTCGTTAAGAGCAATTAGACTGACAGTATAATTAATATTGTATCAGTCTTAGTTTACGCCAATATATCTAGCACTGCCTTGCAAATAACAGATGCTCAATAAATATTTGTTGAATCATCAAATTGGAAATTGTATTATCTCTACCACAAGAGCCAAGCTAAAATTCTTTTTTGTGAGTTCTCTGAATTCATTAAGATCCCAGGTGGGCTTGCCTGGTTGGCTCAGTTGGTACAGCATTCAACTCCTGATCTCTGGGTTGTGAGTTCAAGTGCCATGTTAGGTGTAGAGATTACTTAAAAATAAAATCTTAGAAAAAAAACAAAAAACAAAAAACCTCAGGCAGAAATTTATTTTTACATATCCTACATAGGACTTAGTGTACTCATCCAATCTGAGGATCTAAGTCCCTCATCCATTCTGGAAAATTCTCAGTCATTATCACTACAAATATTGTCTCTCTGCCATTAGCTCTATTTTCTTTGGAATTTTCCCCCCTTTGGAATTTTTATTAGGTAAATGTAGGATCTTAATCTCTCATGTATTTCTTTCTTTGTCTCTTTTTGTTGTCTGCTATAAATATCCTTAAATCTTTCTTCTAGTTCACTAATTCCCTCTTCATCTGTGTCTACTTTTCTCTTTAACTTGCATACTGAGCTTTCAATTTTATGATTGTATTTTCTCAAAGGATTAAATACTGAAGTACCACATGACCCAGCAATTCTCTCTTAGTTATATATTCTAGAGAAATGAAAACGTATGTCCATATAAAAAGTTGTACACAAATGTTCATAGTAGCATTCTTCATAATAACAAAAATGTGGAAATTATTCAGAGGTCAGTCAACTGATGAAGTGATAAATAAAATATGGTACATCCAAACAATAGAATATTACTTAGCAATAAAAAAGAAACAATATACTGATATACAGGGCTATTATGTCAATAAGCCTTAAAAGCAATATGCAAAGTGAAAGAAGCCCATTATATAAGCCATATGTTGTACTATTCCATTATACAAAATGTCCAGAATAGGCAAATATAGAGACAGAAAGTAGACTAGTGGTTGTCTAAGGCTGGCCAGGTTCAAAGAGTCTAAGGGGTAATGGCTAGGGAGTAAGTTTGTTTTGGGAGTAATGAGAATGCTCTAAGATTAATTATGTTGATGGATGCCCAACTCTGTGAATAGATTAAAAAACACTTCAAACCACTGAATTGTATATTCTATATGTTAAGGCTCCTTAAGAAAATAAGATACTTTCTCAATAAAACTTTAGAAGAATAAGATACTTTTCAATCATGACACAGAAGAACTTTTTTTTTTCCAAATTCAAATATGCGTTAGAGTTTACTGCTGTTATTGTATTTTATCCAGCATTTCTCACTCTTTATGGTAGATTTTCAGCATTAGCTTTGTCCGCTGCTTTCCCATTAGTGAAAATCTCTACAACTAATATATACTTTTATTATTACCATTTCATAGATGAGAGATCAGAGGCATGGAAAATTTAAGGAATTTTCCTTACATCGCGCACCTAGATGGTGGCATTTCTAAGACTTAAATCTAACAAAATCTTTAAATCTAGCCATGAGCTCTAATGACTATATTTGGTATTTTCCTATTATAATATTGATAAATAACTATGCCCATTATCTAGTGTTATGATTTAGTACTAAAGTACCCAAGTCTGTGGTAAAGGGAATGAGAGATAATATTAACTTTGCTCTTCAGCTGGTTTCCCTCCTGGCAGCAAAATGCGTGCTGTAGTTCTAGACTTCATATCCTTATATCACATCCTCCAGAAGACAGAGTCTTTTCCAGTAAGTCTGGAGAGAAACCAAGGAAGTGCCTCTTTCCCAGAATCCCTAATAAATGAATTCTAGCACCTCACTGGCTCTAACTAGGTTATGTGTCAATCCTTAAACTAATCACGGTGATTTGAGCAAAAGAATATAGTGATTGCTTTTAAACCAATCTGGGCCAGGGTGCCTGGGTGGCTCAGTCAGTTAAGCCTCTGCCTTCACCTCAGGTCATGAACCCAGGGTCCTGGGATGGAACCCTGCATGGGGCTCCCTGCTCAGTGGGGAGCCTACTTCTCCCTCTGCGCTGGTCTCTCTCTCTGACAAACAAATAAATAAGATCTTAAAAACAAAAACAAAAAACACTAACAACCTGCGCCTACCTCTAGAGCTCTGAATAGAGCTCTGAATCCCACCAAAACCAGTAACAAAAATAGGGGAGGAGACTTCTCAAAAGATATCTGGTAAAATATTCCCAGAAGTGGAGGAATGAATATTTCGTAGCGAAGGACATTAGGGAAGCAGGGAGGTTAGGGAGGGCGTTCCAGTAATAGATTAGCAAAGAAAGAGAGAAGTGAACATGATAGAATGTTGAAAACGGCATGGAGTATATTTTTTCATTGTTATAGTACAGGAACATTTTCCATGTGAAGAGCCAATCTAAACTTTTTTTCCTGATGTTTTTTTCTTTCTAAAGCGAATAGATTTTGCTCTAAGACCAAAAACGTGCTTCAGAGCCCCAGTCTCTGGGATCACAATCATCCCTCATCCTTGATGGGCGGCAATCAGATTCTCCTCTCTGCACTCTGTGGAAATGGACTCCTAACCAAGGCCTCCCAGAGGCTGGGAGAGGTTCAAACACCTGAGCCTTAGCCAACCTGGAGCAGGAGCGGAGGCTCACCCTCTGCAAAGCATTCTCCAGGAGCAGCAGCCTTCCATGAAAGTAGGGGAAGCAGCGGGGAAAGACAAGCCCGCGTGTCCATTGTGTTTACAGCAGTGCTGCGATCTCCTGAGCCAAAGAACAAAAAGGGAGCCAGAATGGGGGACCTTTCTCAGGCAATCCTTTCCTCGCCAGCTAATGGTGCGCCTCCAGCCGCTAGCTCAGGCTGGTCCTTAGCCTTCTATTATCTTATGGTAGTCTGAGCACGTTTTCATCTGTTAAGGATCTGTGTAGAGTAAAAATTAAGGAACCAAAAAATGGGTTACAGAAGTTGTGGGTGGGATCTTTTATATATTTACATCGAACACATAAATGCCTTGTATACTCACGAAGATGCCTGTGTTATGGAGTAGGCAGCTTCTGCCTTTACTGCATCCATCCACAACGCCCTTCTCAAAGCCTCCTGGCCTTGACCTCTGTACCTGATGCTACACGTTCTCCTTCTTTTCTCCCCATCTTCGTCTCATTTAATCATTCAATAAACATGTATTGAGGTTCTGCTTATTGTGCCCTGGGCACCGTGCTCTGGATATCAGCAGTGAACAAGACAGTGCCCTGCCCTCATGGATCAATTTTCCTTGCCTGCCACTCATTACCTTCCCTTGCAACCCTCAGATGTTCAAGGGTGGAGAGCAGCCCTGCAACCCCCAGGGCCAGGCTTAGACACTATTATAGATGGTCCCTAAATATTGACGAGTGGAACTGAAATATTTGTGTGCCATTATTAACAGCAGGAACCCTTGTGTAGCATTCTTGGTTTAATTTCGTTTATTTGCTAAAAGTCATGAACAAAAGGATTAATGCTTTTTTAATATCTTGGTTTCAGGTCATTAAAGAAATGAAAATGGGTTGAATTTGTGGACTATTCAAAGAATTGTTAGCACTTATCCATTTGACATTGTGCACATTGTATTTATTTAAAGATAAAATTCAAATTTGGTACTAAAATTTACATAACTACTAAGGGAAATACTATTCATGACTTTTTTTGTTTATTTATTTAAGTCATCACTACAGCCAATGTGGGGCTTGAACTCATGACCCAAGATGAAGAGTTCCAAGCCTATCTGACTGAGCCAACCAGGTCGTGATTGAAGTAGTATCAAGACTTACTTTATATTTTTCCTTAAACTTTTATTAAACATTATCCTTTAAAATTGTTGAGCTTTTTCCTATGTGATTATACGTTCTCAAAGGAATATGTTCAAACAATATAGAGGTATATTGTATGTTGCAAAAATATAAAATGTATAATCAATATATTACACAGTGGGACATTATGTCAATTCTTAGAAGTAAACAATCTAATTTCTTAACTCCTTCCAAAGCTGTTTCACTCTTATACTTCAGTGAATCAATTCTGTTTCTTTCCCGATGTCACACTCAAAGCCAAATCTATTTTCTAATACATTGTCTGTAGTTCTAACTTGACCTTGTCTCCCTTGATGTTTTGCAATGCATAGGTTGGTTAAAAATGCAAGAGGGGGGACGCCTGGGTGCCTCAGAGGGTTAAGCCTCTGCCTTTGACTCATGGCATGATCCAAGGATCCTGGGATCAAGCCCTGCATGGGACTCTCTGTTCAGCAGGGAGCCTGCTTCCCTCTCTCTCTCTCTCTGCCTGCCTCTCTGACTACTTGTGATCTCTCTCTCTCTGTCAAATAAATAAATAAAATCTTTTTTAAAAATGCAAGAGAGGTTGTTTTGCTTAAAATATCTGAAAAGTTGATTTAATTCTTGGTTGTTTATCAGAGAGGTCTTAACTTTCATCCCTTATACATCCACACTTTAGCTTAACTTTTTCTCCCTCCACTCAATATTCACATCTACATATCTGTTATATAATTTTATCTTTTGTCATATTATAAGTTTCTTCTAAGCCACATTTTATGAGGTGCCTGGCTGGCTCACTTGGAAGAGTGTATGACTCTTGATCTTGACATGAATTCGAGCACCATGTCGGGTGTAGAGATTACCTAATAAATAAATAAATAAAGTATGGGGTGTCTGGCTGGCTCAGTCAGTTAAGCATCCAACTCTTGATTTCAGCTCAGGTCATGGTCTCAGGGTCATGAGATTGAGCCTCACTTTGGGCTCCTCCCTGGCCATGGAGTCTGCTTAAGATTCTCCTCTCCCTCTGCCCATCCCCCCACCTCATGCACACTCTCTCTCACTCTCTCTTAAAAAAAAAAAGTAAATAAACTAAAATAAATAAGTAGAACACTGTTTTTTAAATTTCATGAACTTCTTACTGAGTATATCCTACTAATCCCCACCACTGACCTTGCCATATCTGGGCTTATCAGTCACTTCTACTTTTCATTTTTTCTGTAATTAATAGTCTACATCAATTTTAAAGCAAAGCCATACCAGTGGACTAATTTCACCCAGAGTAAACGTATATTTATGCTGGGCAACTGAGATTTCTCCCACCATCATATATCATACTGCCTAAAATTTTACAAATAAAAACTCACTGCTTCAGGCTAAGTATTCACCTATTTCTGCTACTTTCTCTCCCTCTTTTTAAAAGATTTTATTTATTTATTTGAGAGAGAGAGAGAGCACAAGGAGAAGGAGAAGCAGGCTCCCCGCAGAGCAAGGAGCCTGATGTGGGACTCAATCCCAGGACCCTGAGATCATGACCTGAGCCCAACACAGATGCTTAACCAACTGAGCCACCTAGGTGCCCCTCTGCTATTTTCTCTTAAAATGCAAGTAATCTAAGGAAGTATGCTGCACTGGAAACCAAAACTGAAGTGAGAACATTCATATGGTGTCAGGTAAAAGAATAGCTACATCAGAAAAATTCAGAGTGCAATAAAAGATAAGAGTTGTAGTTTTGCCTGATGAAGAGGGCACAGGGAAGGGGATAGGAAGAACAATACTACCTAATTCCTGGTAATTTAAGGTTTCCCTGGTTTTTAATTTAAGATTTTTTGCAGTGAAGTTAGTTTTGTCCACTTGGTATTGGCAACGTAGAGTACTGCAATGGCTCTATGTCTAGGGGAGAGGAGACCTCTCCTCACTCTCTTTTTTCCTTTCTTCTTGCAACAAATATTTATTGAATGCCTACTTTCTTTCACTTCTAGGCACTGAGGATACAACGATAAAACAAACAAACATTCTTGTCTTGTGGAGCTTACATTATAACAAGGAGAAGATAGACAATAAGTAATAAACATAATGAATAAGTAAATGATATACTATATTAGAAGTGTATATGTTCTGAAAGAAAAAGTAAAGAAGAATGTGGTTAGAGAAATCAGGTGCCACTGGGATATAAATGGGAGTTCGCAATTTTCAACAAGAAGATTGGTATAGAGTCATTGAGAAGATGCTTTTTGAATAAAAGAGATAGAATTAACTGTAGGGATATCTAGAGGAAGATTGTTTCAGGCAAGCAGAGAGCCAGTGAAAGACCATAAGGTGGGGATGTTCCTGGCTTGTCTAAGAAATAGCGGGGAGGTCACTATATTCAGAGGGCAGCAAGCAAGGGATAGAGTAGTAGAAGTCAAGTTTGGGGCAAATGGAGGCCAAATGGCGGAGGGTTCTGTAAACACTACTTGAGTGAAATGGGGAGTTAACACAAGGTTTGGAATGGAGCACAAGAATGGCAAGAACAGGGGCAACTGGTTGACTCAGTCACTAAGGATGGGACACTCAATCTCAGGGTTTTGAGTTCAAGCCCCACGTTGGGTATAAAGTTTACTTAAAAAAAAAAAAAAGAGTGGCAAGAACTGATTAGGTTTAAAGGGATCTCTTTGGCTACTGGTTGAGAGTAGATGATTGGGAGCAGTTAGGAGACTATTGCAATAATCTAGGAGAGACACGCATACATGTGGTAGATGGAAAAGTGGTAGGACTTCGTATCTATCCCAAAGGTGGAGCAAACAAGATTTGTTGACAGAGTAGATATGGGCGTGTAAAAGAAAGGAAGATAAGAATGAGTCCAGGGTTTTTGGTGTGAGCATTTGGCAAAATGATTCCATGAACCAAGACAGGGAGGGCTGTGGGAGGAACAGGTTTGGGGGAAAACAAGAGTTCAGTTTGGGGCATGTTGAGTATAAGGCACCTACTAGACACACTTATTTCTGAATGTAATTGGTTATCTGATCTGAGGGAAGCCACTTAACCTCTCGAGCCTTAATCTGTAAAGTAAGAAATTTGGACTAGAAGAACTGCAAAGTCTTTCTAACATTTTTTGATTCTAAGTTTTACTTGGATATGTTGTTTTTGTGCTGATATACACAATCATTTGTATGTGTCCTCACAGACTACATTTTATTTTTGTAATTTGAAATAGGGTGGTCAAGGTAGGCCTCATTGAAAATGTAGCTTGGAAATAAAGAAGTTAGCCATGAAGGTATCTAGAAAGGAATGTTCTAGGTGGAGAAAAGCACCATGCAGGACACTGAGGTAAGGGTAAGCCTGTTCAAGCATTCGCTCAGTTTGATAAGGATGAGTTAAATACTAGGCACACACTTGACTGATAAAACCCACAAGGAGAGCAAAATGTCTTTAATGAGGCATAAAAAAAGACATTAAAAGTTTTAAAGGATTTAAAATCTAGTGGAATATCATATAGCTTTTTATTGTTGTTGTTGTTAGAGAGAGCGAGCACAGGCAGACAGAGGCAGAGGGAGAAGCAGGTTCCCTGCCAAGCAAGGAACCCCATGTGGGACTCAATCCCAGGACGCTGGGATCATGACCTGAGCCAAAGGCAGCTGCTTAACCAACTGAGCCACCCAGGCGTCCCTCATATAGCTTTTTAAAAACCAATTTGATGATTTAAGCATAAAAGAATCAGAAACATAAGATCTACTTTTCGCCCTTAAATTGCTATAAAAAATTTCAGACAAAATTCTTGGCAAATATGCTTCAGATTTTTTTAACCTTTTCCTCCTCTTCAAAAGAAAAAGCCTAAATTTTCAAATTTCAGTTTTCATAAACAGTCCCAAATTTAGCAATAATTAAATAATTTATTTTTAAAGAAATAGGGCCAATTGGATCAATGAATAGGGTAACTAGAAAAAGAATACAAATCACAAAACAATGAACTTGCCAGTTATATGAAATCCTTTTAGATAACAGTTAACAGTTTAAAAATTACAAGCAAGGGAGATTTCCTCATGAAACTGGCCAAATCTTTTCTGGTATTTTCCAGGATTCTTACATTTCCTAAGACTTTTGGTAAGCCAAGTATATTCTTTTTTTTTTTTTTAAGATTTTTATTATTTATTATTTATTTGACAGAGACATCACAAGTAGGCAGAGAGGCAGGCAGAGAGAGGAGGAAGCAGGCTCCCTGCTGAGCAGAGAGCCCAATGCGGGGCTCAATCCCAGGACCCTGGAATCATGACCTGAGCTGAAGGCAGAGGCTTTAACCCACTGAGCCACCCAGGCGCCCCCCAAGTATATTCCTTTTTTTTTTTTTTCCCCTACTCCCCTGATCGAAGTCTGTTGATAGCTAACACAAACCTGGCCAAACTGGGAGAGATTGTCCATTAACTTAGATGGAACATGGCTTCCTGGCTTTCTGGGGCTGAAGTAATTCAAGTCTTAAGTGAGCAAAGAGCAGAGAGAACGGTGAGCTGGGTGATTGAGTGGCAGCGAGTGGTGTGCAGGGAATGTGAGCAAAAGATAGTTATAATGCAGGAAGGTAGATTAGAAGCCTCAGATTGTGGTCCTGTGTAACCACAACATGGGAATACCCTTACTGAGTGCTTGCTAGGGGTAGGGAATGTATGTTACATGTATTAACAATATCTTTCATTCTGACAAGTGAAATATGTAGCAACTGGTCACGGGTCTTTAATGTGAAAGGTATTCAAGCTACCTCCTACTTTCTATGGTTACAAAGAAGAATTTCACTGCGAGTCTATTCCCCTCCCCAAGCCCTACCCCCACCCTCTTCACAGATAACTTACTCATTCTGTCAAGAAGCCTCTAAGATCTTCCTCTTTGGGGAGCCTGGATGGCTCAGTTGGTTGAATGTTGGACTCCTCATTTCGGCTTAGATCGTGATCTCTGGGTCATTAGACAGCCCCGAGTCAGGCTCCTCACTGGGCCTGGACCCTGCTTAAGATTCTCTCTCTTCCTCTCCCTCTGCCCCTTCCCTGCTCTCTCTTTCTCTCTTAAAAAAATTTTTTTTTCCTCATTTACCCTTGGGTAAACAATAACAGAAAATACTTAGAGAGTGCTTACTACGTGCAGGGAAATATTCAAAGCATTTCACATATAGTAACGCATATAGTCATCATAGCAACACTTAGAAACTATTACGCTCCCAATACTTTATTTTGCAGGTGGGAAAACTGAGAGCAGTTAAATAACCTACATGTAATTGAGCCAGGATAGCCGTTCAGGAGACAAGAACACGGGAGAAAAAACAAAATGTAAATACTGTTTTGAAGATACTGTTCTTCACAGAGTGCAGGAAATTTGAAAAGAGAAATCGTGGCAAGGATGATGGGCTGCTTAGATACTAGTATCCTGATGTGTGCAACCAAGGAAACCAGCTGAAAGAAATTCTCTGAGCCCAATGCAGGGAGACTATCCCCGGGTAGATCCCCTCTCTTTTCTTCTAAAACCTACTTAAGAGCAAACGAAATCTTGCCTGTGGCTTGTGTGCCCGCCATGATTTGGGTCCCTATACACATTTCCACTGTAAACACTCACATTTGTGTTTGTTTTGTTCTGCTTGCCCTTTTAGTACCCTCCCTAGGTGTAGGGAATTCACCACCCCTCCAGGTCTTGCCTCCGTGCATAAGCCAACCAGCTTTTCCAGCTCTGCTTTTATCAAGAGTGGAAAGGACATCAGATATGAATGGCTGAAGAACTGGAAATGTTTAACCCGCAGAAGAGGAGATTTTGGTGGGGGGAGGCTGGCAGAGGAAGCCATTGATAGAGACCTCTCCAAATATTTGGAGAGCCGGCACATGAAAGAAGCCTGTGGCTTAAAGCAGAAACTGGGGTTGTGTGTGGGGGAGGAGACTTGGGGGAGAAAGAACAGGATAGCCAAGTGGGTGAGGGAAACAACTCACGCATTCTCCAAAACGGTTGCCTTCTTCACAAGTTTTCTAAAAATCAACTTTCTCAATAAAAATGCATCCATGCAGTTCATTCTCAGGGATTTTAACAATTGAAAACACCCAGTTAACTACTGTAATCAAGATACAGGATGAGGCGCCTAGGTGGCTCAGTGGGTTAAGCCTCTGCCTTCAGCTCAGGTCATGATCCCAGGGTCCTGGGAATCGAGCCCTGAATTGGGCTCTCTGCTCAGTGGGGAGTCTGCTTCCCTTCCTCTCTCTGCCTGCCTCTCTGCCTACTTGTGATTTCTCTCTGTCAAATAAATAAATAAAATCTTTTAAAAAAAATACAGGACGTTCCTAACACCCCCCACAAAATTCCCTTTTCCTCTGTGTCCCTCTCCCACTGCTGCCTGAAGCCCTAGTCTGCCACCCACATGATTTTGGTCACTACATCTAGAATTTCCTATAAACGTCATCCTACATTTTATGTGTGGTTTCTTTCCCTGGACATGGTTTTGGAGATTCATCACTCTCATAGCATGGATCAGTTGTTCATGTGTAGTTACTGCTCAGTGGTGGACTAAGCAGTTTGCTGGTGGACATTTGGCCTGTTTCCAAATTTTTGTTATCTTGAAGCTGCTATGACCATTCATGTACAAATGCTTTTGTGGACATCTGTCTTCATTTCTCTTGGGCAAACACTTAGGAATGAGATTGTTAGGTTACATAAACTCTGCACATTTCACTTTTTAAGAAACTGTCATGCTCTTTGCCAAAATGGGTGTGCTATCTTACATTCCTACCAGCAACGTATGAGGTTTCCTATTGCTCCACACCCCTGCCAACATTTAGCATTGTCAGCCTTTAAATTGGCCTGTCATGGTAGATCGTCAATTGTAATTTGCACTCCCTTAATGATTTTGGATGTTGAACATTTTTTCATGTGGAAGGAGGTACATTTTGAATATGGTGTATAAGCTTCATACCTTTGCAACTAGAAATACAATTGTTCCGGGCACCTGGGTGGCTCAGTGTGTAAAGCCTCTGCCTTCCACTCAGGTCATGATCTCAGGGTCCTGGGATCGAGTCCCGCATCGGGCTCTCTGCTTCGCAGGCAGCCCGCTCCCTCCTCTCTCTCTCTCTTTCTGCCTGCCTCTCTGCCTACTTGTGATCTCTGTCAAATAAATAAATAAAATCTTTTTAAAAAAATGAAATAAAATTGTTCCATCATCATTTGTTGAAAATACAATTATTTCATTACTGAATTATCTTGGTACATCTTTGTCAAAGATAAAATGGTCTTGTATATGTGAGTCTATCTTTGGACTCTTCATTCTGTTCCATTGATCTCTCTGTCTGTTTTTATCCTGGCACCATAATCTTGATTAATGTAGCTTTATAGTAAATCTTTAGACAGTAAGTCTCTTCCAGCTTTGTTCTTCTTTTTCAAAATTGTATTTCTTGTTTTAGATTTTTTTGCTTTCCATATATAATTTATAATCGGCTTTTCAATTTCTTTTTTTTTTTTAAGATTTTATTTATTTATTTGACAGACAGAGATCACAAGTAGGCAGAGAAGCAGGCAGAGAGAGAGGAGGAAGCAGGCTCCCCGCTGAGCAGAGAGCCAGATTCGGGGCTCAATCCCAGGACCCTGAGATCATGACCTGAGTGGAAGGCAGAGGCTTTAACCCACTGAGCCACCCTGGCACCCAGCTTTTCATTTCTAAACAAAAAGTTTTCGGGGTTTTGGTCAGCATTGCATTGGGTCTACAGGCAAGTTTGAGAAAAATTGACATCTTAACTAACAAATAGTATTGAACATAGTACAGCCCTCTAATTCTGGAGGCCTTCACATTTTCTGAGTAGTCTTTCATAGTTTTCAGTGTATAAGTCTAGTATATTTTTTATTAAAATTTTCCTGAAGTATGTTTTTGAGGCTGTTGCAAATGGTATTTAAAATTTTCACTTTCTGTTTGCTGCTAATATAACAATTTTTGTATGTAGATATTGTTTCTTATAATTTTGTTAAACTCGCTTATTAGATCAAGTAGTGTTTTTGGAGATGTATTCAACTTTTCTATGTACATGATCATGTTCTCTGTGAATAAATACAGCTTTACTCCTCTCTTTGCCATCTCTGTGCCTTTTATTTCTTTTTCTTACTTTACTGATTAGGACCCCCAGGTCAATGCTGATAGAAGTAAAAGGAGAAATATCCTTGCTTCTTACCAAATTAAGGGAAAAGCATTCAGTGTTTCCACCATTCAGTGTGATGTCCCCTATGAGTATAGCAGCTATAGAGATGTTCTTTTATCAAGTTGTAGAAGTTTCTATTTTTAGTTTGCTGAGAGTTCTTATTTGTTTAGTTATAAAGAATGAGTGTTGAATTTTGCCAAATGATTTTCCTACATCTATTGAGATGATCTTATGTTTTTTTTTTAACTCCTCTAAAATGATTGACTTTCAAATATCAAGCCAATCCTACCTATTACCACTCCTAATCAAAAAGACAGACAAGAAGGGGTGCCTGGGTGGCTCAGTGGGTTAAGCCTCTGCCTTCAGCTCAGGTCATAATCTCAGGGTCCTGGGATCGAGCCCCGCATTGGGCTCCCTGTTTAGCAGGGAGCCTGTTTCCCTCTCTCTCTGCCTGCCTCTCTGCCTACTTGTGATCTCTGTCTGTCAAATAGATAAATAAAATCTTAAAAAAAAAAAAAAGAGACAAGAACAAGTGTCAGTAAGGATGTAGAGAAAGTGAAACACTCATACATTGTTAAGAAAAATGTAAAATGGTGTAACCATTTTGGAAAACAGGTTGGGAGTTCCTCAAAAAGTTAAACATAGTGTTACCATATGACCTAACAATTCTACTCTAGATATATACTCAAGAAAATAAAACCATATGTCCACATGAAAATTAGTACACGCATATTCATGGCAGTATTATTTATTATAGTCCCCAGAGTGGAAGCAACCCAAATGTCCACCAACTGGTGAATAGATAAGCAAAATGTGACATATCCATATGATGGAATAATATTCAGCTATAAAAAGAAATTAACTGATACATGCTACAAACTGAGCATTTTGAATGAGCCTCAAAAACATCATGTGAACTGAAAGAAGCCAGTCACCATAGGCCACATATTGTATGATCTCATTGATATGACATGCCCCCAATAGGCAAACACACAGAGACAGAGAACATATTAGTGGCTTGCAGGGACAGGGAAGAGACGATTGAGGAATGACTACTAATGGACTACTAAGGGTCTCTCTCTTTTTTTTTAAAGATTTTATTTATTCATTTGACAGACAGAGATCACAAGTAGGCAGAGAGGCAGGCAGAGAGAGAGGAGGAAGCAAGCTCCCCGTGGAGCAGAGAGCCCAAAGCGGGACTCGATCCCAGGACTCTGGGATCATGACCTGAGCCGAAGGCAGAGGATTTAACCCACTGAGCCACCCAGGCGCCCCCTAAGGGTCTCTTTTTTAGGGTGATAAAAATGTCCCGAAATTAGATTGGTTACACAATTTTGTAAATATACCAAATTAATAAACACCATTGCACTGTACAATTTTTTTAAAAGATTTTATTTATTTATTTGACAGACAGAGATCACAAGTAGGCAGAGAGGCAGGCGGGTCGAGGGGGGGAGAAGCAGGCTCCCTGCTGAGCTGAGAGTCCCATGCAGGGCCCGATCCTAGGACTCTGGGATCATGACCTGAGCTAAAGGCAGAGGCCTTAACCCATTGAGCCACCCAGGTGTCTCACACTGTACACTTTAAATGAGTGAATTTTATGGTATACAAATTATATCTCAATTAAAAAACAATAAAACAACTTTGCATTCCTGAGAAACTTCACTTGGATATGACATATTATCATTCTTATACATTGCTAGATTTGATATGTTAAAATTTTGTTAAAAGTTTTTGTGCCTATTAACATACATATTGTAATGCTTTGGGTTTAACCTCAGCATAATACTGGCTTCATAAAAACATTTGATTTGATAGTTTATCTTTTTAAAATATTTAGAACTCACCACTGAAAACATTTGAAACTGGAGTTTGTGAGGTTTTTTTTTTTTTTTAAGATTCTATTTATTTATTTGCTAGAGAGGGAGAGAGTACACACAAGCAGGGGGAGCAGCAGGCAGAGGGAGAAGCAGGCTCTCTGCTGAGCAGGGAGCCTGATGTGGAGCTGCATGTGGGGCTCAATCCCAGGACCCTGGGATCATGACCTGAGCCAAAGGCAGATGCTTAACTGACTGAGCCACCCAGGAATTCCTGTAAGAAAGTTTTTAACTACAAACTCAATTTCTTTAATAGATACAGAGAATTTATTTTTTAATGAGTTTTGATAGTTCGTATTTTTTTAAATTTTTATTTATTTTAGAGAGAGAGCACACAAAAGGATGGAGGTGGGGGTGGAGGCAGAGGGAGAGGTAGAGAGAGTTTCAAGTGGATTCCATGCTGTGCATGGAGTCGGAAGCAGGGCTCCATCCTAGGACCCTGAGGTCACGACCTGAGCTGAAACCTAGTTGGCTGCTTAACTGACTGTGCCACTCAGGCCCCCTGTGGTTTGTGTTTTTCTAAGAATTTTCCCATTTTGCCTAAGCTATCAAATTTGTTGGCATGAAGTTGTCCATAATATTCCCTTTTTATTCTGTTGTGTGAGGTATCTTTGATGACATTCCTGTTTTCATTCCAGGGATTGATAACTTATGTGTTCTCTCTTTCATGATCATTCAGGATAGAGATTTGTCAATTTTGCTAAATCTTTTAAGGGAATTTTTGTTGTTGTTGTTGTTCCAATTTTAGTACCTGTGCTGCTGAAGTAATCACTTAAAGAAATGGTTTTTGGTGTCATTGATTTCTTCTGTCCTAGTTCACTGATGTCTGTTCTCAATTTTATCATTACTTTCACTCTGCTTAGTTCAAGTTTAATTACTTTTTTCCCTAGTTTTTTAATGTAGAAGCTTAGACTATTTAATTAGGCATTTAAAGCTATAAATTTCCCTCTGCACACTGCTTTAGCTGCCTCCTGTAAATTTTGATATGGTGTGTTTCATTCTTATTCATTTCAAAATATATGCTAATTCATTTGTGATTTCTTCTTTGAGTTATTTAAAGATTTTTTTTTAATTTATTTATTTGTCAGAGAGAGAGGGAGAGAGAGCGAACGAGCACAGGCAGACAGAGAGGCAGGCAGAGGGAGAGGCAGACTCTCTGCTGAGCAAGGAGCCCGATGTGGGACTCGATCCCAGGACTCTGGGATCATGACCTGAGCCGAAGGCAGCTGCTTAACCAACTGAGCCACCCAGGCGTCCCTTCTTTGAGTTATTTAGAAATGTGTTGTTCAATTTCTAAATGTCTGGGAAGTTCCAAAAATCTTTTTCTTAATGATTTCTAATTTTGTGGTAATTGAGAACATGCACTGCATATTTTCAGTCCTTTTAAATTTATGAGACTTCTTTTCAGACCTAGAATACAGCCTATCTTTGTAATCATTCCATTGGCCCTTGAAAAGAATGTGTATTCTATTATAGTTTGATGAAGTGTTTAAACAATGTTAGTGCTCAAGCTTTAAGTGTTAGTGCTATCTACTAGTTCTATGAATTACTGAAGGAGGAGTGTTGAACTCCCCAGTGAAAATTGTAGATTTATCTTTTTCTCTTCCATTTTATCAATTTTTGCTATTTTTTTTGTTTGTTTTAGGGCTTGAACTCATGACCCTGAGATCAAGACCTGAGCTGAGATGAAGAGTCGGATGCTTAACTGACTGAGTCACCCAGGTGCCCCTGATTTATGCATTTTGAATCTTTGTTTCTAAGAGCATGAATATTTAAGATTATTATTTCTTTCTGATAAATTGATGTCCTTATAATTTTCAAGTATTCTTTTTAATCTCTTGTTCTGAATTCTAATTTGTCTGATATAAATAGAACAATTTCAACTATCTTTTGATTAGTGTTTGTGTGGTATAATGCTTTAATACATTTATTTAAAATTACCTGTGTCTTTATGTTTAAAAAGGGCTTATTGTAGATGGCATATAATTGGGTCTTGTTTTTTTTTACATTTTTATTTTATTTTACTTCTTTAAAGATTTATTCATTTGGCGGGGAGAGAGAGAGCGCGCCTGCATGTATAAGTGGGAGGGGCAGAGGGAAAGGGAGAGAGAATCCTAAGCAGACTCCATGCTGAGCATGGAGTCCTACGTGGGACTCTATCCCAGACCATGAGATCACGATCTGAACTGAAACTAAGAGCAGGACATTCAAACAACTGCACCACCCAGGTGTCCCTCTTTTTAAAATATTTTTAAATGCAAAATATAAATAATATAAAATACTATGGTATTATGTGGTAAAATATACATAACATAAAATTTACCATTTTAGCCATTTTTAAGTATATATTTCAATGGCATGAGCTACATTCACATTGTTGTGTAACTATCACCATTATCTATTTCCAGAATTTTAAAATCAATCCAAACAGAAACTCAGTACCTATTAAACCATAATTTCGGGGCACCTGGGTGGCTCAGTGGGTTAAAGCCTTTGCCTTGGGCTCAGATCATGATCCCAGGATCCTGGGATCAAGCCCCACATCCAGCTCTCTGCTCAGCAGGGAGCCTGCTCCCCCCCCCCCCGCCCCCGCATGCCTCTCTGCCTACTTGTGATCTCTGTCTGTCAAATAAATTTTTAAAAATCTTTAAAAAATAAAATAAAATAATGAAAGATTAAAAAAGAAACCAAAACACAATTCCTCACCCAATTCCAAGCACCAGACAACATTTGACTAAGAGTTCCATCTACTCTTACTCCCAGTTTCCCTGACCAACTGCCCGTGCTCTCTTCTCCTACCTGCTCTGGATCACTTCTAAGGTCCTTTATGATCTGAAGATTCCACTTTTTTAAATGTCTTTGGACTTAAGAAAAAAAATTGCTGTCTAAATGATAACTTGCTATTTACAAAGTTTAACGGGGTTCTCTAAGTTTGTTTAGCTTCATGGTTTTTCCTTCCTATGAAGATGTACATCCTTTGGAACTTATGCTACTATGCACTTAGTAAAAAGATTTTATAATTACTTTGAGACCCAAAAATCCATAGCTAAAAGCAATTAAGAATTGGTCTGAACACAATAACAATAAACTCTATAAAGATTTTTTACTTTCCCCTAAGTGTATCATATTGCTAAAGTTTTTTTTGTTTTTTTTGTTTTTTTGGATTTCTGGTCCCACAGATACCCATTTCGACTTCTTGATTTTCTGAAAGATAGTATGCATTAATTATAAATTCCCTTATTGTACAAGAGGAGTCACTCTTCTGTATGTGTCAACTAGAAAACAGCAAAAAGAAATTTCCTCTCTCGGTCTTTGTGCTAATCGGAGGTGATAGGATTTTGCTATGTTCACAAGCTGACAAACTGGACAGTACATTTTTCACATTGTTTCAGCCCATGTAAATTTTTCTAAATCAATGGTTCCTGCTTGCCAAGTCTCAGTGGATAACACTGACTTTTTCTCAGTCCACAAAGCTTACCACATGGATTGCATATAGGCATTACTCACACAACACAATCACTGGCCCATATGCCAGAATGAAATATGATTTTACAGTTGCCTCTAGAGCACATATTTCCAGATTTGGTTCCACATAGAAGGAGACAGATTTGCAGTTTTTATTTTTTTTTTACACAGATTCAAACACAATTGCCACAAGCAAATTATATGCACCACAAGCTAGTTCTTTTGTTGTAGGAAAACTTTTGCTTCTTTTCAGACAGTCTGTCACCTATTTAAAAAAAAAAGAGCAATACTGCACTGTTGGCATTGTTAAAACTTCAGCCAGGTCCAAAGGAAAATGTGCCTTGGAAATCCTTCACTGATTTGTTTTTGTAGAACAGCTGGAGGTGAGGCCCACTGTACTAATCACACCCAGTTGCTGGTGGTCAAGTTGCACATTCAGGAAATTCACAATTAGGTAGTTAGATCCCCTGAGTTTCCCCCCCAGCACTCTTTACAACTCTTGATTTGTCTTCTTTCTGGTCATTCAAGACAACTAAGGAAGAAGGAGGAGGAGGAGGGGAAGGGAGGGGGCAGGAGAGGGGAAGGGGAGGAGGGGGAGAATGGGGAGGAGGGGGAGAATGGGGAGGAGGGGGAGGATGAGGAAAGGGAGAAGGAGGGGGAGGGGGAGGAGAAGAAGAAGGGGAAGAGAAAGAGGAAGAAGAAGAAGAAAAAAAAAAGAAGAAAAGAAAAAGAAAGAAAGACATCATGAGGGAAAATGGAAATTGAAATACAATTTTAAACAGTGACACCTCTAAAGTAAACCAAGTTTTCTTATGACTGCCACTGTTTCTTAAAAAGAACCCAAAACAAACAGCCACAGCATGTGTGTATATCAGTGTGTGTATGTACGTGTAGCTCTCAGAAAGTTAAAAAAGGCTAAAAACATTTCAAAAAGGTGTTGTGCTCCTTAAAAATTATGCTCTGAAAGGCTCCCTTGTACCTGCTTATGTTTTGATTTCAAAGGTGTGGATTTAAGATCAGCTGGTACTACGTGGACTTCAAGGATTAAATTTTAACATCTTATTTTATAAAACTTCACATTATTTTATTAAATTTTATACACATTTTTATTCTATTTGCCTTTCTCCTCTTCCCCCTGGACTTATTTGATAATTAACACAATGTTTGAATTTGTAGCTCGAGTGTTTGTCAATCCCTTATTGATTATTAGCAAGTTTCTTAATTCTATATTGGAAGATCTGGCTTTTATTTTTTTATTTTTTATTATTTTTTAGTAATCTCTACCCCCAGCGTAGGGCTAGAACTTGTGGCCTGAAATCAAGAGTCACATGTTTTACCACCTGAGCCAACCAGGTGCCCCTGAAGATCTTCCTTTTAGTGTAAACTTGGGAACAGCAGGGTTTCTTAGGATGTTTAAATACTTTATGAGGTAGTTTTAGACAAAATGAGGAAAGAGAAAATGCACCACGAGCCAAACTGTGGTGAGGAATATGCATCATTATTTTCCTAAAGATCTTAGACTACTAACTGTTAATTCATTGATCTAACAGAAATAAACAGAGGTTCAAGATAAGTGCTACTTGCTAGTTAAGCAAAATCAAAACCAAATAGAATTCCTCAAAAAGTCAGACATAGAACTACTGTATAATTCAGTAACTTCACTTCTAGATACCCAAAAATATTGCAGATAGGTATTCATACGAATACTGTACACAAATTTTCATAGCGTCATTATTTTCAATAGTCCAGAGGTGGAAAAAATCCGAATGGCCAGGATTGGATGAAAGGATAAAAGCAAATTGGGGCATATGCATACAACGGGATATTATTCAGCCCTAAAAAGGAATGAGGTCCTGATTGATGCCACAACATGGAAATATCTTGAAAACACGCTAAGTGAAAGAAACCAGACACAGAAGTCAAATGTTGTATGATTCCCTTTTTGTGAAGTGTTCAGAATAGGTAAATCCAACAAGAAAGAAGTCAGACTGGTAGTTGCCAGGGGCTGAGGGAAGGAGAGATTAGGGAATAACTGCTAAATGGTTACAGTTTCATTCTGGGGTGATAAAAATGGTTTGGAAGTAGATGGAGGTGGATGTTACACAACTGTGAATGAATTTAATGTCACTGAATTGTTCACTTTAAAATAGTTAATTTCAGGGGCATCTGGAGGAGTCAGTCCATAGAATGTGTGACTCTTGATCTCGGGGCTGTAAGTTCGAGCCTCATGCTGGTTGTGGAGATCTCTTAAAAATAATAAAATCTTGGGACACCTGGGTGGCTCAGTTGGTTAAGCAGCTGCCTTCGGCTCAGGTCATGATCCCAGCGTCCTGGGATCGAGTCCCACATGGGGCTCCTTGCTCGGCCGGGAGCCTGCTTCTCCCTCAGCCTCTGCCTGCCTCTTTGTCTGCCTGTGCTCGCTCTCTCTAACAAATAAATAAATAAATCTTTAAAAAAAAAATAAAATAAAATCTTAAATAAAATAAAGTGGTTAGTTTCTTGTTGTATGAATCTCACCTTAGTTAAAAAAAAAAGAAAAGAAAAATAAAAAAAGAGAAAGAGAGAAAAGAAGAAAAATACTGCATGTTTTCTCTAAGGTCCAGTACTTCTTGGAGTCTATAAAATTTGATGTTCTTAACAAAGTTGTAGACAGGACCATAATTTAGCAAAACAATCTAGCTATACTTTGCTTTTTTTCAAAAAGTAATTTAAAAGGGCACCTGGGTGGCTCAGTGGGTTAAGCCTCTGCCTTTGGTTCAGGTCATGGTCCCAGGGTCCTGGGATTGAGCCCCACATTCGGCTCTCTGATCAGCGGGGAGCCTGCCACCCACGCCTTCTCTCTGCCTGCCTCTGCCTACTTGTGATCTCTGTCTGTCAAATAAATAAATAAAATCTTCAAAAAAAGGTAATTTAAAATGTTAATTCATATATTAAAAAATAAAACTTATAGGGCGCTTGGGAGGCTCAGTGGGTTAAAGCCTCTGCCTTCGGCTCAGGTCATGATCTCAGGGTCCTGGGATGGAGCACTGCATTGGCTCTCTGCTCCGCAGGGAGCCTGCTTCCTCCTCTCTCTCTGCCTGCCTCTCTGCCTACTTGTGATCTCTGTCTGTCAAATAAATAAATAAATAAATCTTTAAAAATAAATAAATAAAACTTATAAACATGGCAATAATAATTTTCATATTTTTTTTAAAGATTTTATTTATTTATTAGTTAGAGAGATAGAGAGAGAGTGAGCACAGGCAGACAGAGAGGCAGGCAGAGGCAGAGGGAGAAGCAGGCTCCCGGCCGAGCAAGGAGCCCCATGTGGGACTCGATCCCAGGACGCTGGGATCATGACCTGAGCCGAAGGCAGCTGCTTAACCAACTGAGCCACCCAGGCGTCCCTTCATATATTTTTTGATAAAAACAGCTTCTAATGTGAGTTATAGCTGCACTCTAGGCTTTTACTTCCAAATTCTACATCCGATCTTTCTTCAGTGTACATGTGAAGCCAATATATTACCGAGGCTTATTGTAACTTCAACATTTCTCGGTTATTAAGTATATCTCCTCATGTCAAACAGAAACTCTTTCTCCCCTAGAACCCTTTCTACCCCTCCTTAACTTCCCTATCTATAAATCAGTAGCAGAGGAATTTTAGTACAGTCTCTTCATAAGGAATACAAGAGCTTAAAAGTAGGGAAAGGGCAGTAACATTTCAGATTAAATTTTTCTTTTTCAAAAACCTACAAATAGTAGAAAAATAAGAAAATACACATCTGCAAAAGAATACAATGGGTGAAGTTAGGCATGAGAGAGTCTCTCAGCCCAGGGGAATGTGCACATTCTTTCTGGCTTCCAGGTAGAGCTAGACAGGTAGACCAAGTCATCTTTCTTGGGAAACCATAAAATGGGGCGCAACCAGTCTTCCTTCTGCTGCCTTCACAGGGCACTGATAGTGTGCCCAATGTCACCATGTGGGTCCTCACGGGCAGAGGCTTCCAGGCAGGCCACCGTTCACTGAACTGCCGCCGTGTGATATGTTCCAGCAGCTGGAGCTGAGCCTTCATGGGCAGATCACT
>RCUC01131659.1:0-13058 GCA_003697995.1 Taxidea taxus jeffersonii | reverse complement strand
GTAATCCTCAAAATTACCAAGAATATGAAAGTCAAGGAAAAACTTAAGAGCTAAAGTTTGGGGAGAGTCCAAAGCTGTACATGGATTTTCAGCAGCACTGGCATCAGCATGCCTAACCCCTGTGTTGTTTAAGGTCAACTGTAAAGAGATATGACCATTGAATGCAACACATACAGGAACCATTTTATTACAAAGAACATCACGGGGGGGGGGCGCCTGGGGTGCAGTCTGTTGAGAATGGGTCTCTTAGTTTCAGCTCAGGTCATGATCTCAGGGTTGTGAGAGCAAGTCCTTTGTGCAGCTCCACACTCAGTGCAGAATCTGCTCAAGATTTTCTCTCTCCCTCTACCCCTCCCCACCTTTCTCTCTCTCTCAAATAAATCAATCTTTTAAAATATGTAAGTAAGTAAGTGTGTAAGCCTGACGATTCACAAACCTGTACCCCAGGGGCAAATAATACATTACATGTTAATAAAAATAATTAATAAAAGGGGCGCCTGGGTGGCTCAGTGGGTTAAAGCCTCTGCCTTCAGCTCGGGTCATGATCCTAGGGTCCTGGAATCCAGCCCGGCATCAGGCTCTCTGCTCAGCAGGGAGCCTGCTTCCTCCTCTCTCTGCCTGTCTCTCTGCCTACTTGGGATCTCTGTCATATATATAAATAAAATCTTTAAAAAATAATAGTTAGGGGCGCCTGGGTGGCTCAGTGGGTTAAGGCCTCTGCCTTCGGCTCGGGTCATGGTCCCGGGGTCCTGGGATCGAGCCCCACATGGGGCTCTCTGCTCTGCGGGGAGCCTGCTTCCCCCTCTCTCTCTCTGCCTCTCTGCCTGCTTGTGATCTCTGTCAAATAAATAAATAAAATATTTTTAAAAAAAAAATAATAATAGTTAATAAAAAGAGAAAAAAAGAACATTATTAGGACAGTTTGTGAAACCTGAAAGGAGTCTGAACTGAATAGTAGTAGTATAGCAATGTTATTTTCAAATATTGGAGAGCAGTGTTGTGTGTATGCTGGAGAATTTCCTTATTTCTCAGAAATAAACAGTATGTAAGACTACTTATTTCCCTGGGTCTCTGTCAACAAATAGGTGTTATTTCTTTTCTTTTCTTTTCTTTTTTTTTTTTTGCAGTATGATAGATACTAAATGATATTTCAGTGTTACTTTAATTTGCATTTCCTGACTGCTTGTGAGTTCATCCCTCTTTCATTAGGATCATTGTCATTTGAGGAAAAAATACACACACACACACACACACACACACACACACATACATACATACTGGATTTCCAGTCCTACTTGAGATATTTTCCATCCCTAGATTGGAGATTATTTTCTTGCAGATTTTTCATGATGGTTTCTTTTCTTCATTTATATTATTAAGCAATCTTAAAAATTATATTTGTATATGGTATAATACAGGCCCCCAATATTACTTCTAGATATTTTATAGATTTCGTATTTATTAAATAATTCTAACTTTTCCCAGCATAGTAAAATACCAGTTTCTTGATTTTAAATTCTTTTATATGCTAAGATCAGTTTCTGCACTCCTTTTTGACCCATGTGTCTATTTCTCTATTCCTATGCCATGTCATATTGTTTTGACTTGAATGGCTTTGCATTGTATTCTAATAACTGATAAGAAAGTCCCTCCTTTGCCAGTTTATGTTTTCAAACTTCTCTTAACTATTATTAAGCACCTATTCTTAAACTTTAAAATAATTTCACCCCACCCCAAAGAGATGTTTTTTTAAATGCCCTGTTGGTGTTCTGATCTAAATCTCATCAAAATTATATTAATTTAGGGGAAACTAACATTTTTATTATATTGTCTTCTCATTTAAAACATTTTCTTCCAAGATTTGTTCAAATCTTGTTTTATGTCATACAATAAGATTTGTGGTTTTCTTCATATAGTTCTGTGCTTTTCTTTTAAAACTTATTTCTGGGACACCTCAGTCGGTTAAGCACCTGCCTTTGGCTCAGTTCATGATCCCAGGTTCCTGGGATCAAGCCCCAAATCAGGCTCTCTGATCAGCAGTGATCCTGCTCCTCTCTCTGCCCCTCCCCCATCTTGTGCGCACATGCTCTTTCTCTCTCTCCCAAATAAATAATCTTTAAAAAAATAAATAAAATGTATTTCTAAGTACTGTACTTTATAATGTTTGTCACTTATGTAAATGCTATTTTTATTCAGGGCCTATTATTAAAATAGAGGAAATGACTGATTCTTGCATAAGAATCTTGTAGCAGTTGCCTAACCAAATTTTCTTATTCTTATGCACTTTTATTTACAGGTATCTTAGGTTCTCTAAATATGAAACCATATCATCAGCAAAAAGTAATCATTTTCATTCTTCTTTTCCAATATTTGTGTTAATTACTGTGTTTTATTGTCTCACTACATCATTAAGACCACCAGTCAGTGTTAAATAATAATGGTGATAGTAGATACTCCTGATTAGTGCCCAACTTGAGGATTTTAGAATAATATTTACTGTTTTGGTACCTAGTCTTCATTTTAATTAATTGTGTAGTAGAACTGGAAATAACCAGCCTCACTGGTGATTCCTGTGTAAACAAAGGCAGGCCTCCAGGGGCGAGTAAGTCATCAGGTTAGGCTGTGTTCATCCCCTTGACCTTGCACAGGTTTCTACTGTCAGGTAAACAACCCAGCTCTGGAAACATCTCATATCACAGGAATTAGGAGAACGTCATGAGCATTTTGTAACATAAAGGAGTTTGGTGATTAAATTAAAAAGGAAAACTTGTGTGGCTAGCTAGTTCTCTGGAAATTTATGGGTTAACTGGCCAGTTGTTTGCAGTCAGCTGGTTAGCAAGTTGGGAATATTTATGTTATCATACAAGTAAGAAAACTTAATTTTTAATGTAATGGGACAAATAATGGTTCTCACCTAAAGTGTATCACCCCAAATAACTCCCTTCCGCTCCTGTGTTACTTATAGTTTAATTAGGAATGGATGTGAACTTTTATCAAATATTCTTCCGTATCTACTGAAATGATCATATGATTTGCTGAAATAATAAAGTATATTGCTACATTTCTTATTCATTATCCTTAAATTTCTAAAATAAAAATACTTGATCAAATTTATTATTCTTTTGATTCACTGCCAGATTATTTTTGCTAATGCTTTGTAATTTTGGCATCTATATTCATAAATGAGATTTGTCTACATTTTCCCCTTTCTCAGGTTTCAGTATTAAAGTTATGATAATCTCATAAAATGATCTGGGGACATATCTCTCTTTTTACATGGCCTGGACTCATTTGAAAAACAATATAATTATTCCTTTTCTGAAGACTAGATGATTGTTCTGAACCCATCTGTTCCCCGAGTGGCTTGAATAGATCTGCCACCACCTTTCCATTCTCATCAATAGTAGTTTTCCAGATGTTCTCTGTTCAATCTTGATTATTTTTATTTTCCTGGAAAATAAACATTCCCTAGAGCTTTCCAAATTTCTTATAATGAACTCGCACCATCATGAGTTAAAACAAGAGTAAGCCTCAGAAATGAGAGTCAAATGAAATAGGAAACTAAATAGGAAATAGGAAACTCAATAGTCAAATGAAATAGGAAACTAAATAAAATGAGAGTCAGCCTCCAAAAACCAGCAACACCTCTCGGCTAAAAAGTAAACCTTGCTTTTCTCCATCATCCATCTGAGTTCCCACATGGTTTCAGTTTGCTGCCCCGGACTGGCGGGAAATGGGGCAGCCATAAGCAAATTTCCACCAACAAAAAACTAGCCATGGGATCCTCTCCGGGATCCCTGTTCAAGCCACTCTAATGTCCGTGCAACAGCCTCTCTCCTGGTCACCCTGTGTCTTGCTCTACTACGGTTTATCCTCCACACAACTACGAGAATATTCTTGAAACGTATAAATTAGATGAACTCTCTTACTTGAAACTTCCCAAAGTCTCCCACTGAACTAGAAAAATATCTGCATTTCTGACCACAGCATTCAAGACCACCCCTGAAGCTCTCCGACATGCGTCACTCTGCTTGTACCCCCACTACCATCCTCCAAGCACTGCACCCTTTCTCTCTCTCTGAAGATGCCAGACTTGCTTTTGTCTCTTGCCCTTTGCATCTGCCATTCCTCCTGCTTGAATGTTTCCTCCTTCCTGTTTTTCAGTTCTCACCTCAAGTTTCACCACCTCAGAAAGACCTGACCTGACCACAGAGCCAGAACCCCAGGCACTGTCCTTCCTAACACTATTTTATCTTTTTTTTTTTTTTTTTTTTTTAAGATTTATTCACTCATTTGTCAGAGGGAGAGCCCGAGTGAGAGCACGAGCAGGGGGAGCAGTAGGCAGAGGGAGAAGCAGACTCCCCGCTGAGCAAGGAGCTCATGCCAACTGGATCCCAGGACTCTGGGATCATGACCTGAGCGGAAAGAAGACACTTAACCGACTGAGCCACCCGGGCGTCCCAGCACTGTTTTATCTTTGTAACACTTATCACCACCTACTTCTGTATTTATTACTTATCTTCCCCCGTAGAATATAAGCCTCTTAAAAGTAGGGCCCACCTCTGACAGCTATGTTCTTCGTGCCCAGAACAGTGCCTGCCCATAGTAAGTACCCAATAAATATGTGTGATCAATTACCTGTTACTTTCTAGGCAAAATTCTAACTTGTGCCAATCGAGTGCTCCATCATCTGGCCTGGCTCCTTGTCTTCAGGCTCACACTCCCCTCCGTCCTGCTAGGATGCAGCTGGGAGCCGGTGTGAGGTAGTGCTGGTCGCATAAACCTTAAAGAGTAACCATAAGGATATGAAAGGTTGGGATCAAATCTTTACCACAACAGAAATACAAGGAAGGAGGGAAGGAAGGAAGGGAGGGAGGAAAGAAAGAAGGAAGGAAAGCACGCAGGCATGTGTCAGGGTGGGTGAAAGAGAAAAGATCATCAAAATAAAGAGTCTGCTTCTTTGGGGGAGGCTTCAAATAAAGAGAATTAGAATAAAGGGCAGGAAATGTCTATTGCACATGGAAAATTACAACACAGGATAGAAGACACTGTAAGTATTAAGTGTCCTAAGACACTGCTAGATTGCTCCGGGAATTTTACATCTACATTACAGTTTTCAACTAGATCGCTGGCTTTCCGCAAAGACGAGAACCACCTGTAGCCCTTCCTTCCCTCCTTCCCTTATTTTCTAGGGTCCTCGAAGGCGTGCGAACAGCCTTCTACACGCAGCAGAACATCGAACGATGCTTCCGAACAGCTAAAGGAACCGATGAGCGTCCAGGGTTCGTGGGTTCGGAAGTGGGTGAGACGAGAGTAGCGGATGGCAAGGGAGCACCGATGCCTCCTTCTGAAAAGCCAAAATATCTCCACGGAGGTAGCCCAGGGACCCAACCGAGGCCAGACTCAGAACCGAGAATCACGCTTCGGCCACAGAGGAAAAGGCGGTGGAAAACCTTTCCTGACGAGATCCGTGTGACCCCACACGTGTCCCCGGCGACGCAGAGAGAATACCTGGCCCTCTGACTGGGGCAACTGCCTGCTTTCCGCGCAGAACGATGGTGTGCAAGCAGCAGACTCGAAAACCCCGAACACCGTGACGCGCTGAGACCCGCCACCATCTCCCTTCCCCGCCACGCCCCTGCGAGCAGGAAAATGGCCGCCGCCGTCGGCGGAAGCGAAGGCGGCCTGGAGCAGCCGCCGAGGGAGCCCGCCTGTTTCCCCCGCTGCGGCGCGGGCGCCCTCCCGGAGCGTGCGCTGGGGGACGCCGAGCGTGCGCTGGATGACGCCGAGCGTGCGCTGGATGACGCCGAGCGTGCGCTGGGTGACGCCGAGCATGCGCGGGCAGCCGGCTGAGGAGGACGGACGTGCGCGGGCGGCCAGTTGAGGAGCAGGGACGCTCGTCGGTTCCTGAGCTGCCGGAGCTTGGGCGTCAACAGCGCTTGACTCGCCCTAAATGAAAGGCAAGTGTGGATGTTTAAAAAGCAAAAGCCTATTCTCAATTCAAAAGGAAGGGGAGGAAGGGGAAGGTAAAATTCCTGCTGTAAACCTGGGGAGGAGATCATTCGGGGATCAGCTGGGGGTGTTCAGCCGCGTGGGTTTCCCCTGAGGGTCAGGGTCCGCGCTCGCCGACAGCAGCGATGTCACCAAGACTGAATTCCTTGCCCAGTAATCACGCCAGTGGGTAGCGACAGCACTTCTTCGGGGCGATAGCGAAAAGACGAGAAGACACCTGGGCCCAGCCGGCGCGAAGGGTGTTGTGTCTCGGCGGCATTTTCCCAGCCGGGCTGGTGAGTGGCACGAGGTCAGCTGCACTGCCCGCTGAGTGGCTGCAAGTCGCAGAACTTCGAATGCCCTGGTCCGGGGGGACACAGATGGTTACATCACCCCGAGTGACTGCAGACTCCCGTTCCAAAAAAACACGGGGCTTTCCTCTGAAAGCCTAGCAACTTCCATTCTGCAAGAATAATTGTCCTCTACACAACAAATAAGCATCCACAATTGTCCCGTCCACAGGGAATTGTTCAGGCCAAAACCGTTTTTAAAGCACTTTTTAAAAAACATTTTAAAAACGAAACAAAACACACATTTGAAAGTTTCCCAGTCTGTCCCTGGGGCTCCTGCCTGGGCCCTGGAGGAAATCAAGGCAGGTCCACATTCCCCAGAATGCCCTCTTTGGGTCGGTTGCTGGGATCTGTGGCCTACCTTTGCCTCTCAGTTAATAAGTATTTACGCAAAAAGCAGAACTTGAGGAAGTGTGAGAAACAGCATAAACTGTCGCGGGGCCTGGCGAGAGAGTGCTCTGCTATGGCAGGGATGCCAAGGTCCCATACACCATGGATTAAAAATATTAAGTGCAAAAACATCCGCGTTTATAGCTGAAGGCTTCTTCCTCTGCTCACGAAGGCAGCAAGAATGCAGCTGAAAAAAGCTGGCCTTTTCATCTGTGACGATTGTGTCCCCTTCTTGCTTCCCCAAAATTAATGGGGTAGGAGTTTCCTCTAGATCTTATGAGTTCAGATTGCTTAGACTCAGAATCCTCCCTTTTGCCAAAATGTACTCTCCTATCAGGGTTTCTCCCTCTTCCCCTCCCACCCTTCCTGTTTTTTTAAACAAACAGGTGAACACACATAATTTACAAAGTATCAGACAGCATTCCAACCACTTTGTGAATATTAACTCATTGGATCCTTGCCACATGCCTATGAAGTAGGTGTGAACATTCTTGTTCAAGTTTTTATGTGGATCTATGTTTCCATTTCTGTTGGGTAAATATTCTAAGAGTGGAATTGCTGCTTAGTATGGTAACTCTATGCTCAATCTTTTCAGGAATTGCCACATGGTTTTCCAAAGTAACACCATAAGTATGACACCCACCATCAATGTCTGAGTGTTCTAATATCTTCACATGCTTACCAACACTTATTATTATCTGTCTTTTGATCATAGCCAATCTAGTAGGCATGAAGTGGTATCACACTGTGGTTTTGCTTTTCATGTCCATGATAGCTATTGATGTCATGAACCTTGTTCATGTGGCCAGCAGATTTAAACCTGCAGGCTCTCTCACTTGAGGATACTCTCTGGAACACCTCTTTTTTTTTTTCTTGTACATTTTTTTTTTTATTTAAGCTTTATTTAAACATATAATGTAACCCCACCACCCTCTCCCAACCCCTCTCCCCCCCACCCCCCTCAGTTTGTTTTATGACATTAAGAGTCTCTTTTGGTTTGTCTCCCTCCCGATCCCATCTTGTTTCATTTTTACTTTTCCTACCACCTTAACTCCCACCCCCATTGCATCTCCACTTCCTCATATCAGGGAGATCATGTGATAGTTGTCTTTCTCTGATTGACTTATTTCACTAAGCATAATACGCTCTAGTTCCATCCATGTCGTCGCAAATGGTAAGATTTCATTTCTTTTGATGGCTGCATAGTATTCCATTGTATATATATACCACATCTTCTTTATCCATTCATCTGTTGATGGACATCTAGGTTCTTTCCATAACTTGGCTATTGTGGACATTGCTGCTATAAACATTTGTGTACACGTGCCCCTTCGGATCACTACGTTTGTATCTTTAGGGTAAATACCCAGTAGTGCAATTGCTGGGTCATAAGGTAGCTCTATTTTCAATTTTTTGAGGAACCTCCATGCTGTTTTCCAGAGTGGTTGCACCAGCTTGCATTCCCACCAACAGTGTAGGAGGTAGAACACCTCTTTTATAAAATGTTTGTTCTCTCTTTCTTTTACCAATGAAATGTTCATCTGCTTTGGTGTCCTACTTTCTGTCTTTTTCACCCCATTCCCCATACTGGCAACTAATCCAAGTATAGTATCTAGTCAGAGACCCCCACCAAGTACTACTTTTTCTACTTTTTCTAAGTAGCTGCTGCATGTTTTATAGTCTTCACAGTATCTATCACTGTCTGAAATAATCTTGTTTACCTGTTCATTGTCTGTCTTCACATACACACACTAAAACATAAGCCCCATGAGGGAAGAGACCCTGTCTATTTTTTTACCACTGTATCCCCCGTGCCTAGAAAAAAGTCATAGCAGAAATTCAATAAATATTTGAATGAACAGTCTCTAGATTGTAGAGTTCATACTTAATTTTGTTCCGCTACATTATGTGTTCATTTGTGTACTATTTCATAGCTTTTTAAGATAAGGATTTTATTTTAAAAATAAGGATTTATTTTTAAATCCTAAGGATTTAATCCTAAAGATTGCTTCTGAAATACAAGAGTGAGATACGTCACTCTTGATCACAGTACATTTACAGATGAAAAGCTATCAGTAACATTCTAAATACTTAGCATCTGTAATTTAAATGTTATGCAAGACAGGTAAACGGTGTTTATATAGAGATTGTAGTGTACAGGGATGTGTTTGCTCTACTATACGAAAAAGAATAAGACACAAATATGTGTGTGTTCATTATGATCACAAAGGGTTTTTTTTAATGCTTAAAGAAGAGATTGTGAAGAAGCAAACTAAAATGTTTATAAGGTTGTCTTTGGTTGGTACAATTAAGAGTCCCTGTTTTTTCTCTTCTTCTTTCTACTTTTCCACATTTTCTATCATGAACATGTGTTACTCTAATGATAAGAAGCAAAACTAACTTTATTAAGAAAAACTAACTATAATTTGCATAGTACTCTCACCATAACTTAGAAATTGGGTTTTTTCTGATTTTTATATAATTCTAAGGCAATAATTTACTGGGCACCTCGGCTCAGTTGGTTAAGCATCTGCCTTCCTCTCAGGTCATGATTCCAGGGTCCTGGGATCGAGTTGGCATTGGGCTCCTTGCTCAGCCAGGAGGCTGCTTCTCCCTCTCCCTCTGCCCCTGCCCTCCATTCCCAGCCCCCACTTGTGCTCATACTCTCTCGCTTGCTCTATCTCAAATAAATAAATAAAATCTTCTTTAAAAAGCAATAATTTACAAAATAAAAGCATCAGACCACAATTATTATTTACATTACCAAGTTGATTAAGGGAGTTTTCTCTTTATGGAATGTTCCTGCAATAAACAAAAGATGAATAATAAAATAATCTTCAGCCCCTAATAAAGCAAAATGGCTCTAAGACAATGACCGTCAATGGCTACTAGTCATTATGTGCCCCCTAATGGAAGAAAACATAAGCTATAAGTACTCTTGACAAGAGTTTATCCTAAAACTGATCCAACTTAGAGATCAAGTTATCTGTTTGCAAGAAATACAGGGACAAGGAGAATATGACATCATATTACAGGGAAGCAAGCAGCAAAATCCAGAATGTGAAAAACTCTATAAAACAAGTAACACATTTTCTTTAACAAATAAATTACAAAGGAATAAAATGAGGCAGCTCTTTCTGCCCATGAGTCCTGTCCCCACGCATTATCATCTTTTTGCGCACGCACACACACACAAAAAACATAAAGGAGTAAAATGAATAGGGAAGTAGGGGGAAGGTTCTTACAGATTAAAAGTAACATAAGAGACATATCAACCAATTGTAGCAAATAGATTTCCACTGTCCAGTTTGATAATCTGTCTCTTGCCATTTGTGGCCAGTCCAAATTGAGGTGTATAACTCCCCAATTGCAAACTACATTACAAAGCTATAGTAATCAAAGCATTATGGTACTGGCAAAAAAAAACAGACACATAGATCAATGGAATAGAAAACTGAGAAATAAGCCCATGCATGCAGGCGTGGTCAGTACTCATGAATTAATCTACATGCTACACCACAATAATAAAAGAAGGGATAAGAGCCATATGATCCTGTCAATATATGTAGAAAAAGCATTTAAGAAAATACAGCATCTATTGCTTTTTTTAAAAGATTTATTTTTTAATATTATATTCATTTTCTTAAATCAGAGAGAGAGTGAGCACAAGCAGGGGGAGCAGCAGGCAGAAGGAGAAGCAGGCTCCCCTGCTGAGCAAGAAGCCCTATACAGGACTCGATCCCACGACCCTAGGATCATGACCTGAGCCAAAGGCAGCCACTTAACCAGCTGAGCCACCCAGGTGTCCCTCATTTATTTATTTTAGAGAGAAAAAGAGGGGCAGAGGAGCTGAGAGAGAGAATCTCAAGCAGACTCTCATTGAGCACAGAATACAGCATCCATTCTTGATTTAAAAAAAAAAATCAACAAAGGAACATAATTCAACATCATAATAGCCATATACTAAAGACCCACAGGTAATATCATCCTCAATGGGAAAGACTGAGACCCTTTCTCCTAACAGTCAGGAACACGACAAGGATGTCCACTCTCACTATTACTATTTAACGTAGTACTAGAACTCTTAGCCTCAGGAATCAGTCAACAAAAAGAAATAAAAGGCATCCTAATCAGCAAGGAAAATCTCAAGCTTTCACTAATTGCAGGTATGATGCTCTATGTAGAAAACCCAAAAGACTACCAAAAATCAACCAAAACACTACTAAATCTGTTTCATTTTTAAGACTTTATTTATTTGAGAAAGAGAGAGTGAGAGAGAGCATGAGAGGGGAGAAGGTCAGAGGGAAAAGCAGACTCCCCATGGAGCTGGAAGTCCCGCTGATGCAGGACTTGATCCCGGGACTCCGGGATCATGACCTGAGCCGAAGGCAGTCACTTAACCAACTGAGCCACCCAGGCACCTCAGTTACATTTTTAAAAAGATTTGTTTATTTAGTTATTTAGGTTTTTTTAGTTTTATTTATTTTATTTTATTTCTTTTCAGTGTTCCAGAATTCATTGTTTATGCACCACACCCAGTGCTCCATGGAATACATGCCCTCCATAATACCCACTACCAGGCTCACCCAACCCCCCACCCCTCTCCCCTCCAAACCCTCAGTTTGTTTCTCAGAGTCCACAGTCTCTCATGGTTTATCTCCCCCTCTGATTTCCCCCAACTCACTTTTCCTCTCTATCCCCCAATGTCCTCCGTGTTATCTCTGTGTTATTCCTTATGCTCCACAAGTGAGTGAAACCATATGATAATTGACTCTCTCTGCTTGACTTATTTCACTCAGCATAATCTCTTCCAGTCTCATCCATGTTGATACAAAAATTGGGTATTCATCCTTTCTTTCTGATGGAGGCATAATACTCCATTGTATATATGGACCATATCTTCTTTATCCATTAATCTGCTGAAGGGCATCTTGGTTCTTTCCACAGTTTGGTGACTGTGGCCATTGCTGTTATGAACATTGGGGTACATATGGCCCCTCTTTTCACTACATCTGTATCTTTGGGGTAAATACCCAGTAGTGCAATTGCAGGGTCATAGAGTAGCTCTAATTTTAATTTCTTAAGGAATCTCCACACTGTTTTCCAAAATGGCTACACCAACTTGCATTCCCACCAACAGTGTAAGAGGGTTCCCCTTTCTCCACATCCTCTCCAACACAACTTGTTTACCGTCTTCATTTTGGCCATTCTAACTGGTGTAAGGTGGTATCTCAGTGTGGTTTTGATTTGAATCTCCCTGATGGCTAATGATGATGAACAGTTTTTTGTTTATTTATTTACTTACTTACTTTAGAAAGAGAGAGTGTACATGGAGAGAGAGAGAGAGAATGAATTTCAAGCAGACCTCATGCTGAGTATGAAGCCCAGCACAAGGCTCGATCTCATAACCCTGAGATCATGACCTGAGCTGAACCAAGAGTTGGACACTTAACTGAATGTACCACCCAGGCACCCAATCTGTTATGTATTTATACACCAATAATAAAGCAGCAGAAAGAGAAATCAAGAAATCAATCCCATTTGCAATTGCACCAAAACCATTAAGATACCCAAGAATAAACCTAACCAAAGAAGTAAAAGATCTGTACTCTCAAAACTATAGAACACTTATGAAAGAAATTGAAAAGAACACAAAGAAATGGAAAACAATTTCATGCTCATGGATTCCAAGAACAAACATCATTAAAATGTCTATACTACACAAAGCAATGTACACATTTAATGCAGTCCCTGTCAAAATACCAGAAGAATTTTTCACAGAACTAGGACAAATAATCCTACAATTTGTATGGAACTACGAAAGACCCTGAATAGCTAAAGCAGTCTCAAAGAAGCAAAACAATACTGGAGGCATCACGATTCCGGATGTCAAACTATATTACAAAGCTGTAGTTATCAAGACAGTATGGCACTAGCACAAAACCAGACACATAGATCAATGGAACAGAATAGAGAACCTAGAAATGGACCCTCAACTCTATGGCCAACTAATTTTCAACAAACTGGGAAAAAACATTCAATGGAAAAAAGAGTCTCTTCAACAAATGGTGTTGGGAAAAATGGACAGCAACATGCAGACCACTTTCTTACACCATACACAAAAATAAATTTAAAATGGATGGAAGACCTAAATGTGAGACAGGAAATCACTAAAATCCTACAGGAGAACACAGGCAGCAACGTCTTTGATATTGGCCACAACAACCTCTTATAAGACACATCCCTGGAGGCAAGGGAAACATAGTTCAAAAATGAACAATTGGGACTTCATCAAGATAAAAAGCAGCTGCACAATGAAGGAAACAA
>RCUC01131658.1:0-36477 GCA_003697995.1 Taxidea taxus jeffersonii | reverse complement strand
GGTTTGAAGTACTTTTCTTAAGTATAGATTTTTTAAAAAAAGATTTATTTATTTATTTATTTGACAGACAGAGATCACAAGTAGGCAGAGAGGCAGGCAGAGAGAGAGGAGGAAGCAGGCTCCCTGCTGAGCAGAGAGCCTGATACGGGGCTCGATCCCAGGACCCTGGGATCATGACCTGAGCTGAAGGCAGAGGCTTTAACCCATTGAGCCACCCAGGCACCCTAATTATAGAATTTTTAAAAAACTATTTTCAATTGAAGGAAAAATTGTGGTACTTATCTGTTTTGTAAGGGAGAATGGAATAACTTCTAATGGTTGACTTTTTTGTCCTTTGTGAGCTACCTGGTAATTACTACAGTTTAGTAATTTATAACAGAGTCCTGTCATTGCCTAGACGGCTATTCGCTTGAGGTCAAATATCCTGTCATTTCATTGTCTTGGAAAAATTGACCAACACTGGACTATTAATTGGTGATGTAACAGTTGCCTGGGAGTGTTTTGTTTGGTAATTATCAACCTTATTTTTTAATATGACTATGTCTGATTTCTTACATTTTTCACTAGAAACAAGATGAAATAGGCAGAACAAGAAGCCTGTGAATATGTGCTGTAGCCTTATCAGCAGGGATAAATGAAGAAGCTTTGCCTTCTATGAAAGAGGATTCATTTTTAATTGGGTCTGGACCTGCTAGAATTTTTTCACTTATGTGTATGCTTACATTGAACTGGTCTTTGAGCTTAATAGGATAGTGCATCTGGCTGCCTCTTTTCCATCAGTCCAGGGACACTATGCCTTTGACTGAGAGACTGGCTTTTTTCATATAGGAAATTCTGCAAGTGTATTTTTCAAATTATAATTTAAAATCATTGACATGAGAGTCCCCAGCTTCTTACTGAAAAGGCATATTCCAACAACAACAAATGTAGATTCTGAAGCCATTTCAGGGGTTTTGAATGAGACTCTGGGAGTAGGGTCTAGGTATCTGCATTTTATAACATGAGTCTCAGTTTTTTTTTTTTAAGTTGTTGTTTCTATCTTTATTTATTTTTTTAGAGAGGGAGAGAGTGCAAGAGTGGGAGGAGAGGGAGAGAGAAATCCCAAGCGGGTTCTAGGCCCAGTGTGGACTCTGGGGCAGGGCTCAGTTCACGACCCTGAGATACATGACCTGGGCCAAAATCAGGAGTTGAACACTCAACTGACTGAGCCACCCAGGCACCCTGTTTCGTTTTGTTCTCTTTTAAAGATTTTATTTTCAAGGTGGGGCTTGAACCTATAACCCCAAGATCTAGCGTTGTACACTCCATGGACAGCCAGCCAGGCTTACCATTAAGTTAAAGGCATACTGTTAAGTAATTTTTTAAAAAAGATTTTATTTATTTATTATTTGACAGAGACACAGCGGGAGAGGGAACACAAGCAGGGGGAGGGGGAGAGGGAGAAGCAGGCCTCCTGCTGAGCAGGGAGCCCGAGGTGGGGCTCTATCCCAGGACCCTGGGATCATGACCTGAGCCAAAGGCAGATGCTTAACGACTGAGCCACCCAGGCACCCCTGTTAAGTAATTTTTATTAAAATTTGAAGACCCTGCTTGGATTAAGAGGAACCTGCTTTTTTTTTTTTTTTTTAAGATTTTATTTATTTATTTGAGAGAGAGTGCACATGAGATGGCGGGAGTCAGAGGGAGAAGCAGACTCTGCTGAGCGGGGAGCCCAATTTGGGTTCAATCCTGGGACTCTGGGATTATGACCTGAGCTGAAGGCAGACTCAGAACCAACGGAGCCATCTAGGTGTGCAAGAGGAACCTACTTTTATTCACTTGTTATCTCCTTCAGTATAGGATTTCTGTGCCAACCATTAAGAGAAATATAAAGGAAGTATAAAACTTCTGTCTTACCCTCAAGGAACTTACAACCTCGGTTAGGGATGGATGGATTGGGCAAAGGCAAGTAATAAGTTCTAATGCAGTTTTACTAAAAAAATTTTTTTTAACTTCTGATTTTTCTTTTTTTTTATTTTAAAGAAAGTTTTTTCTATTCTGTCCCATTGCTTTATGTGTCTGTTTTTATGCCAATACCATGCTGTCTTGGAGATCACAGCTTTGTAACATAGGCTGAAATCAGGTAGCATGATGCCCCCAGCTTTGTTTTTCTTTTTTACCTTGGTGATTCAGGGTCTTTTCTGGTTCCATACAAATTTTAGGATTGTTTGTTCCAGCTCTTTGAAAAATGTCTTTGGTATTTTGATAGGGATGGCATTGAAAGTATAGGTTGTTCAACATCATTAACCACCAAGGAAATTCAAATCAAAACCACATTGAGATACCACGTTAGAATGGCCAAAATTAGCAAGGCAGGAAACAAATGTTGGAAGGGTGGGGAGAAAGGGGAACCCTCTTACACTGTAGGTGGGAATGCACATTGGTACAGCCACTTGGAAAACAGTATGGAGTTTCCTCATAAAGTTAAGAATAGAGCTACTCTATGACCCAGCAACTACACTACTAAGTATTTACCCTAAAGATACAGATGTAGTGAAAAGAAGGGGCACACGCACCCCAGTGTTTATAGCAGCATTGTCCACAATAGCCAAACTGGAGGGAGCTGAGATGCCCTTCAACAGACAAATGGATAAAGAAGATGTTCATATATACAATAGAATATTGTATATATCAGCCATCAGAAAGGATAAATACCTACCATTTGCATCGACATGGATGGAACTGGAGAGGATTATGCTAAGTGAAATAAGTCAAGCAGAGAAAGACAATGATTACATTTCATTTTTATTATATATCATATTTCACTCATATGTGGAACATAAGGAATAGTGTGGAGGACTTTAGGAGAAGGAAGGGAAAACTGAAGGAGGGGAAGTCAGAGGGGGAGACGAACTATGAGAAACTATGGACTCCGGGAAACAAACGGAGGGTTTCAGAGGGTGGGGCATGGGGGTCGAGTTAGCCTGGTGATGGGTATTCAGGAGGGCATGTATTGCAATGAACATGGAGTGTTATATGCAAATAATGAATAATGGAACACTACATCAAAAACTAGTGAAGTAATGTATGGTGACTAACAGAATTTTAAAAAAAGGTTTTGGGTTTTTTTTTGTTTGTTTTTTTTTGTTTTTTTTAGTCAACTATATTGAGGGGTGTCTGGGTGGCTCAGTCAGTTAAGCATCTGCCTTCAACTCGGGTCATGATCCCAGGGTCCTGGGATTGAGCCCCACATCGGGCTCCCTGCTCAGCAGGAAGTCTGCTTCTCTCTTTGTCTTTGCCCCTCCCCCCTACTTGTGCATGCACTCTCTTCCTCATTCACTCTCATAAATAGATAAAATCTTTAAAAAATTTAAAAATCAACTTTATTTAGATATATATGCCAAAAACACCCATTTGAACTGTCCGGTTTGGTAAGTTTTCTTTTTTTTTTTTAAAGATTTTATTTATTTATTTGACAGAGATCACAAGTAGGCAGAGAGGCAGGCAAAGAGAGAGAGGAGGAAGCAGGCTCCCCGCTGAGCAGAGAGCCCGATGCGATGCGGGGCTCAATCCCAGAACCCTGGGATCATGACCTGAGCTGAAGGCAGAGGCTTTAACCCACTGAGACACCAAGGCGCCCCCAGTTTGGTTAGTTTTGATAGATGCATGTACCGGTGAAACTACCACCACTGTCAAGATGCAGAACATTTCTGTTATCTCTAAATGTTTTCTCATGCCCTTTGTACTTCATCCTTCTCCCCACTCCTGGCTTGAGACAACCACTGTTAGGTTTTTGGTCACTGTGGATTAAATTTGTCTTTCTAGGGACACCTGGGTGGCTCAGTTGGTTAAGCGGCTGCCTTCGACTCAGGTCATGATCCCAGCGTCCTGGGATCGAGTCCCACATCGGGCTCCTTGCTCGGCAGGGAGCCTGCTTCTCCCTCGGCCTCTGCCTGCCTCTCTGTCTGCCTGTGTTCTCTCTCTCTCTCTCTCTAACAAATTAAAAAAAAAAAATCTTAAATTTGTCTTTCTAGAGTTTTATATAAATGGGACCACATGCTATATACTCTTTTGTATCTGGCTTCCGTTACTCAGCCATTTTATTGGGTTTACTAGTAAATCATTTCTTTTTATTACTGAGTAGTATTCTATTATGGATATACTGTATTTTGTTTATCAACTCGCCTGTTGATAGGCACTTGGGTTTTTCCTAGTTATTATGAATAATATGAACATCAGCATGATGATATGTTTTCATTTCTCTTGGTTAAATATCTGGAGGGGGAATGGCTGGATCATATGGGTAGATATGTGTTTAACTTTTTAAGGAAACGGGCGAATGGCTTTTGTTTTGATAAGAAACATTGTACTAGGGTCATTGAGCATTGTGTAAGGAAAGATGTTTAAAAGGAACTTAAGAATGGGTACCAACCAAATAAGGGAGAATAGGGAACATTTACTGAGTAATTATCATTCATCTAGCTCATGGAGTTAAACACTACATACATGATTTTCAATATTTATGCAAATTTGAGAGGTAAGTGGTATTACTCTTCATTTTTTACAGATGACGAATACAAGGGCAGAGAAGTTAACCTGCCTGAGGTCACATAGCTACTAATGATGTCTTTGGACCTAGCTTTATCTGGTTCCAAAACTCAAAACCATTTCCTTACACCAGCAAGCAGTGGAAAAGAAGGACCTTCAAGCTTCAGAAGTTGAGGGGCAAATAGGGGAAATCAGTCTCATTCCTCTATCTCCCAAGTGTAGCAAATATAGAAACTGTGACCTGTTTGCCAATAACGACTTTGTTTTGGGTGAGTGGTTGACAGTGTGTTTTGATATTATTTGGTATCAGATTATAGAGGACTTGAAAGCCAGAAAGATAAATATACTCTTTTATACATAGTGAGAGGTTATAAGTTATTAAAAGGGCAATGATGTGATTAGAAGCTGGATTTAGAAAAATTAGTTGCCATATGCTGAGTAGATTGAATGGGACAGAGATTAGAAGGTCATAAATTCGGCCAAAATCTGTAATAATTCAGGCATGAGGTAATGAGTTCCTTAATAAGGACTGTGAAACCTAGGAGGAAGGGACAGTAGGAAGGAGACTTGGGTGGAATTAACTATTAAGCTTGTTGACAGATTGGATATGGGAGATAAAGTAGAGAGGAATTTTGGAATGGTCTTGTAGTTTCTGGTTTTGAAGTGTTAGGAATTCAGTGGTTTTGGGCTTAAGGTACACTTGGTAAAGTTAATCTGCACAGAGCTCATAACATTGTAAATACAATGTCATTGCCAGTGGAGGCTCTAGTTTTCTAGACTGCCTGACTCTTAGCATCAGGTGCCACTGAGCTACAGGGTAATTGGTTATTCACTTGTTAAATACGTGAACTAAAGAGGTCTGAGGCTCTGGGGAGGTGGAAAACATTAGCATGCTCATTATAATTGTCAATGTGACACACATTTGATATGTGTGAATGCCCAATTTGAGAATGTTGCTGGTTCTGTAAGAAGCTCTTAGTGTACTCAGTTTTTTCTGTAACACATTTGGTGATTGATTGTTCCTTGCTTGCTTCTTTTTGGCATCTGTGATAAGCAGTGTCTACCATCTTGCTCACATTCAGTGTTTTACTGTATGAATTATAGAATTTTTTTTAAAGATTTTTTTTAAAGATTTTATTATTATTTTTTTAAAGACTTTATTTATTTATTTGACAAGACAGAGATCACAAGCAGGCAGAGAGGCAGGCAGAGAGAGAGAGGAAGGGAAGCAGGCTCCCCGCCGAGCAGAGAGCCCGATGTGGGGCTCGATCCCAGGACTCTGGGATCATGACCTGAGCCGAAGGCAGAGGCTTTAACCCACTGAGCCACCCAGGCACCCCTGAATTACAGAATCTCTTGATGTCTCCTTATTCCTTTGTATGTGCTTCCATTTGCTTCCTAACAGTCTATACTCCAGCTTTCATTCATTAAAATTTCTGTTGAAGTTTTTATTAACTTTTTTATTTCTAAATCCAGTAGGCCTTTTTCAGTTTTATTTTGTTTGACTACCCTGCAGTGCTTAACACTTGTTAATCACTGCCTCCTTGAAACCTTGTTTTTTTTTTTCTAATTCAGAGACCACACCACCTTGGTTTTTCCCCTCTTTGGTTTCTTCACAGCCTCCTTCATGGACTCCTCCTTTTGTTTTTTTTTTTTTTTAAGTCAGATTTATTATGGTATAACTTACATTCAGTAAAATTCTATCTTTTAGTGTACAGTCATATGAGTTTTGACAAATATATACAATTTTGTAACCATAAGCATAGTTAAGATATAGAGCAGTTCCATCAACCCTAAAAGTTTTCCAGACCCCTTTTTAGTCAACCTCTCCCATTCCTGGCCCATGAAAACCATAATTTGTTTTCTGCCCCTATGGTATTGATTTTTCAGAAAGTCATATATGTGGAATCATATTGTATGTAGCTTTTTGAGTCTGGCTTGTTACACTAATCATACTGCATTAGAGATTTATCTGTGTGTGTCAGTTCATTCCTTTTTATTCCTGAACGGCTCTCTGCTATATGGATATACCATGGTTTATTTATTTATTCAGCAGATGGACATTTATGTTTATAGTTATTAATGAATATGAATTAAGTAACTGTGAACATTCATGTATAGGACTTTATGTGAACGTTTTATTTTTCTTGGGTGAATACATAATGAGAGGGATTGCTGGGTTTTATGGTTATATATATATAACTTAATAAGAAATACCCAGTTTATTTTCCAAAGTGGCCTACCACTTTCCATTCTTGCAGAAAGGAGAGAGACGGGGGGGGGGGGGCGCGATGGAGGGGCAGAGATAGAAGGTAGATGGAGAGAGAGAATCCCAAGCAGACTCCCTGCTGAGGGTGGAGGCTGTTGCAGGGCTCAATCTCAGGATCCTGAGAAAATGACCAAGCTTAAATCAGGTGTTGGTTGCTTAGCCCACTGAGCCACCCAGAGACCCCTGCCTCATTGTTTTTTCTTATTTACATTGTAATTTTTATCCATTAATTTACAAATATTTGTTGAGTTGCTGTTTTGTGCCAAGCACTGTTTAGGCACTAAGGATATAGAAAGGAACAAAGCAGAAAAATCTCTGTCTTCATGGCAGCTTGTATTCTGAAAACTTAAAACTTCACATATCTTTCCTCAGCTTCACAACCATATATCCAGATGTCTTCTCAGACATATTCATTTGAAATACTTTGTAGATACCTCAAAGCCAGGAATCTAACACTGAATTCATCATTTCCTTCAGTCTGCCCCTCTCGTATTTCTGTTCTTCTTCTTCTTCTTCTTTTTTTTTTTTTTTTTTGTATTTCTCTTCTTAATGAATGATGTCATATCCACCCAGTAGTTCAAGCTGAAAACCTAGGCAATATTATTTAGGCTTTATTCTCCTCACCTCCTGCATTTAATTACTTACTAAAGCCCTTGATTTTATCTCGTGAATCTATCTCTCTACTCCCTCTGCCACTTTCCTGGTTCAGGCAATCATTTGGTGAGTGCAGTAGCTTCCTTACCAGCCTGCCTGACACCGGCCTCCTGTGCATCTACCCTACAAACTTTCAGCCACACTGTACCATCATTCTCTTTCTAAAGTGACAAATCTGATTCTTTTCTCCCATGCTTAATACTACATGATTTCACTCATATGTGGAACTTAAGAAACAAAACAAAGGAAAAATAAAGAGATAAACTAAAAAATAAACTAAAAAAAAAAGATTTTATTTGAGAGAGAGAGAGCACAAGTGGAGGGCAGGGACAGAGGGAGAGGAAGAGGCAGATTCTCCACCGAGCCGGGAACCCCATGCAGCACTGGATCCTAGGACCCTGAGATTATGACCTGAGCCTAAAGCAGCCGCTTAACCAACTGAGCCACCGAGGCCCCCCCACCCCAAAGGCAGACTTTTAACCAACTGAGCCACCCAGGTGCTCCTAAAAATCAGTCTCTTAACCATAGAGAACAAACAGAGGTTACTAGAGGTTACCAGAGGTGGACGGGGGATGGGTGAAATAGGTCAAGGGGATTAAGAGTACACTTAATCATGAGCACTGAGTAATGTATAGAATTGTTGAATCACTATATTCTACACCTGAACTGTGACTGATTAGTGGTCCCTTATCTCCAGGATTGGGAGTTAGCTCAGGTAATGAAACCAGCTTCTGTTGGCATCATTCAACGCTTCCAGAATTTTGAGTCTTAACAGCAAATTTTCAAGGAAACTGCACCCTTAGAACTCTGAGGACTTTCTAACCCAAACATAGACAATCCCTTAGCAGATACTAGGGCTATCAGTGTGTGGATCTTCCTGCTACCTATTTATTAGGAACCTATAAGGCAAGCAAAAACTTGGCAACATGACACAACAACAAGAAATGCCAATTGCTTGCCCCATTCTAGGGGCCTGTACTAGTTTCTTTACATGCATTTTCCTCTTACAACCCTTCGGTAACAATGAGACTCATAATATTCTTTTATTATAGTTGAAGAAATATCTATAATAACCTTTTAAAGACCATATAGCTAGTAGTGGCAGAGCTAGAAGAACTTAGCTTTGGCTTGAGTTCTTAAATTCTTAATTATGAAGCTAAATTACTCCTTGTTTCTTGGGATAAAGACCTATTTTTTAGTGGTTGTGTGTGTGTGTTTGTGTGTGTGTGTGTGTGTGACATTAGTTGCCTCAAATTCAGTTTTGAATATGGAATAGGGTTTAAATGTAATTAACATTGAATTTTTTATTTTGAAAAATGAGTAGAAAATGTTCAGTTTTCTCTCATCATTCAAAGCCTCTGTATTTTAATGGATTTTATTAAATTTTGCAGGCATTTGAAAAAATGATTCTGAGCAGAAGGCTACAGTGTTTTATTACTTGGAAGATTCGAGGTTAATGCCATTCTTTGGCCTTTTAATTTTCAATAGAGAGTATCAAAATTAGACGTCATCACTCCTAGACAAGGAAATCACTCTCTTTTTCACTGTATCAGGTTTGAGAGTCTCATGGAAATACTACAGTAGACTCAGGTTTGGTGAACAAAGAGACAGGAAGGATTTCTTAGAGAGAGGTTGAATTTTTGTCATTTTGCATAAGGAAAGGTATATTTTCTCCTAAATTATGATGTTCTGAGACCTGGGCCAGAAGGAGTTTTAAAAGAGCAGAAAAGCATGGGCACCTGGCTGGCTCAGAGGAGTATGTGACTCTTGATCCTCAGGGTCATGATTCTGGGCTCCATGCTAGGTGTAGAGATTACTTAAATAAATAAAGCTTTTTAAAAAAATATTGTAATTTTATTTTTTTTCAGTGTTCCAGTATTCATTGTTTATGCACCACACACAGTCCTCCATGCAATATGTGCCCTCCTTAATACTCACCACCAGGTTCACCCATCCCCCCACCCTCCTCCCCTCCAAAACCCTGTTTGTTTCTCAGAGTCCACAGTCTCTCATGATTCATCTCCCCCTCCAGTTTCCCCCAGTTCACTTTTCCTATCCTTCTCCTAATGTCCTCCATGTTATTCCTTATGCTCCACAAGTAAGTGAAACCATATGATAATTGGCTCTCTCTGCTTGACTTATTTCACTCAGCATAATCTCCAGTCCTGTCCATGTTGATAAAAAGTTGGGTATTATCCTTTCTGATGGAGGCATAGCCAAGATGCCCTTCAACAGATGAATGGTTAAATAAATAAAACTTTTTAAAAAAGTGTAGAAGCAGTTTTTTCTTATTCTCTATATAGTGAATTAGAGCTATGGTATTTTCTAGATTTGTCTCATCCCTGGTAGAAGGCAGAAGGCTTTCTACATGTTATATAAAATTAATGGAATACAAGTAGGGCAGGTTCAAGCAAGGTAAGGTGTATATAATTATTGGTGGGATGGGGAAATGGTCTTTGAATTATTCCTAAAATTGTCTCTGTCACTCTTCTTTTTTTGCTACCATTTGCGGTTTTCTTAGGTCACTGGACCTATTTGGGCTGGGGAGAGAAGCAGAGTACGTAAGATGGAATTCCTTATAATTTTCTTGATTTTACCATTTAACACATTCCCTCTGAACTATGAAGCTGGATATTCATGCATACAAGCAAATATAATTTCACTCCCTTCTCCTCCCCTACTTAAATCTCAAAGACCATTACTTGCAGTGGAATGTTACATCCTTTCATGCTGGGTTTTTTGAAGACTGTGTGCGTGTGTATGTGTGTGTGTGTGTGTGTGTGAGAGAGAGAGAGAGAGAGAAATTTCAGACCAAAGTTCCAGTTATAATCTTGGCCATATCTAGATTTTTCCTTCCCAGAGAAAAGTACTATCATCACTAGTGTGGGAAACTCTCTTCCTTGGTCTCTTGGCTAAGGAGTGCGGTGACTAAAAGACGGTTCCTTCTGAAAGTGTATTTTTGTTAGCAAGAGACTGAGAATGTGGTTTGACTTTCCTTCAAGCAGCCCAGTTAGGCTGGAGGCCCTCTTCATTCTAGAGCTTTGAGAGTGGACAGTCAGTTCTTTCCAGCAAAATACACAGCCTTAGGCTAACATTACTGGCTATATTACCTATCTTACAGGGGGTTTGGTTGAGTCCCAGTGCTTAGGTATCCAGCATGTGCTAAGAGGAGCCAAATTTTGTTGTGTCACTGGAATTTCTTATGACTGTGTACTTTCTGTGATTCCCTAGTGTTTCCACTGGGAACTGCTCTAAGGCAGCCTAAGAAAGCTGAGATAATTTAAGATTTTCAAAGAAAAAAGTAACTAAGCCATGAAAAAAAAATGGTTTGAATTCTCTTTCCTTTTTTCTCAGGCTGATAAAGTTTTACCTGTATTCTGGATTTAAAGACAGGATTTCAATCCAGGACCAGAAAGCCTCATTGTTCAGTATTTCATTCAGTATTGTTTGAGTGGCTGCTCTGTACCTGGGGGCCCATTTTTGCCCCAGATTACTTTCCCCAGGTTTATTTTCTGTCATTCCCTTCCATGTCCTTTTACGTACCTGCCAAATGAGCTACAAAGTGTTTCTCAAAAATATATATATAGCTTTTCTCGGGGTGCCTGGGTGGCTCAGTGGGTTAAAAATATATATAGCCTTTCTCACTGTCGGTCTTTTACTCATGCCATTGTTTTTATCCAGATTCTAGAAGGTATTTCCCCTTCCCCTCTGAACTTCACCTGTTGAAACCTACCAGTCTTTCAAAGTTGTCTCCTCCATAAAGCTTTCTCTGCTCACCCTAATAGGAAGTGACCTTACCTTCAACTCATATAACATCTGGTTGTACTGTTCTCATGATAGTTACTTCCTTGTATTTGTATCCATATTTTTTCTCTCCTTTTAGACTGATTGTATACTCTGAATCTTCTGTGTTGTTTAGTCTTGTACTTAAAGGCACCCAGTTCATACTTGAATTAGTTAATTTTCCCAGCCTTTTAGTTTTTCAAGGGCTTTTCAATTTTTGCCCTCAACCTATCCCACAAGTCCTTCTTAGGCTGAGTAACCAAACCTGCACTCAGGTTCTTTTTCTCAGTAAAGCCAGCTACAGTGTGTTGTGGAGTAGAGTAGAGCCAGCAAGAGATTGTCAGTGCCACACTGAAAGCACAATTCTTTCATTTGAACCTTTTCCTTTTTCTTTTTTTTTTTTTTTAAGATTTTATTTATTTATTTATTTGACAGACAGAGATCACAAGTAGGCAGAGAGGCAGGCAGAGAGAGAGGAGGAAGCAGGCTCCCTGCTGAGCAGAGAGCCCGATGTGGGGCTTGATCCCAGGACCCTGAGATCATGATCTGAGCTGAAGGCAGAGGCGTTAACCCACTGAGCCACCCAGGTGCCCCTTAAACTTTTTTCTTAACTTCCCTTCTTAGTCTGTAATCAACCTTGGTGGTTCCAGGAGGGTTTCTTTCTAGGGAGATCAGGGATGGTTTCAGGGGAGAAAAATCTGGTCTTTGCCCTCATCTACCTTTTTTCTGTTCCTCACTTCTTTGTATTTCCTTTTCCTGTGCCCTCCTACTTTTCTTTTTTTTCTTTTTAAGATTTTATTTATTTGTCAGAGAGAGAAAGAGCACAAGCAGGCAGAGGCAGAGAGAGAAGCAGGCTCCCTGCAAAGCAAGGAGCCCCATGTGGGACTTGATCCCAGGACTCCGGGATCATGACCCGAGCCAAAGGCAGCTACTTAACTGACTGAGCCACCCGGGCATCCCCCCTCCTACTTTTCATATTCTCTTCTACTCCTAACCTATTCTTTCCATGAACACTTTGTGTTTTTTTTTTTTTTTGTATTTGCCCTCTATTTATTTATTTATTTAAAAGATTTTATTTATTTATTTGTCAGAGAGAGAGGGAGAGAGAGCGAGCGAGCACAGGCAGACAGAGAGGCAGGCAGAGGGAGAAGCAGACTCCTTGCCGAGCCACCCAGGCGTCCCTGCCTTCTATTTTTTAGTATAGAAATATCAGCTTTTAGGAAAGTTTGAGCGTATTCTTCCCCTTAGCCTAGCAAAATAAAAAAGCAGAGCATTATTTAGGAGTAATAGGTCAGACACAGAGAAAAGACAGACAGGGTCTGTCCAACATAGTTTCTGGCTCTGGTTCATGGGCTGCTAACCCTGGCTGAGCTTCTCTCTCCTGGCCTTATAATGAGTGGGATTGTCCATCACTGCTCCCTCTTTGGTTCTCTGGGTTATATGTTGATACTTCTGTGGAGTTTAAGTAGACTTTTGGTTTTGTCTCCCTTGTTGCCTCTGCTGTCTCATCTGTGTTCATGAAAAATCCATCTTGCTTCTTCCACTGACTCCTTCTGTGGGTTCAGAAAGAATTAAGTCTGAAAGACATATTGGTTTTTGTCCATTGAACCTTTCTTTCTAGTGTTCAGAATGACAAATGCATCAAGATAGAAACCAATGCCCCTGAAGTCTTTTTTTTTTTTCCTAATATGTGTTGAGAATGCTTTCTGAGCAGAGTGCTTTGCATCCCCTAATTTTTTAATTGTACCCTTCCTGACCACTTGAAGGTTAGCCTCTTCCTTTTTTTTTTTTTTTTTAAGATTTTATTTATTTATTTGTTAGAGAGAGAGAGCACAGGCAGACAGAGTGGCAGGCAGAGGCAGAGGGAGAAGCAGGCTCCCTGCCAAGCAAGGAGCCCGATGTGGGACTCGATCCCAGGACGCTGGGATCATGACCTGAGCCGAAGGCAGCTGCTTAACCAACTGAGCCACCCAGCTGTCCCCCACCCTTTTTTTTTAATACTCTTATGTATCTTTTTTTTTTTTAAGATTTTATTTATTTATTTCAGAGAGAGAGAGAGCCCAGGCAAGGGGAGGAGCAAAGGAGAAGATGACGCCCTGCTGGGCAGGGAGCCTGATGCAGGGCTTGATCCCAGGACCCTGGGATCATGACCTGAGCCAAAGGCAGACACTTAACCGACTGAGCTACCCAGGAACCCCTGGCCTCTTTCTCATACTGATTTTTTTTCTCCTGAGGTTCTGGTTACTCCTTGTCTTATGTTCACATGTTGCCTTAAATTCAAAAGGGAAAAGCTCATGAGATCTTCTACCCATACTTCCTCTGTACCCATGGTGTTGTCTGGAATCTGGTGTTCAAATACTCTTCGTTGTTTGTAAAACCCACATGTTTGTGCCCTCTGGTCTCTTTTAGTGGAATTATTATCTACCAGGTAGTCTGTTATGCAAGCCAAGGTGTCATGTCCCTGTTACCTTCCATTTGTTCCCACGTTTTATCATTTGTCTGAATTTCTTTTTCTAGTTCATTAGTTCTTTTCCATTTCCATGGAATGGATGCAGGTTCTTATCTCCTGCTTGAATGATTGTGGTCTTCAGAAGGCTCTTACTGCCTACATAACTACCGAGATTTTTTTTAAAAATTGCTAATATGAGGAGTTCATCATCTGCTAAAAGTATCTCCATTTTTGGATAATGAATGTTCCTTTTCCTCACTGTGCCAAATAGGAAATTGGCAAGACAGGACATGTGGGACCTTCTTAATTATACACATATGGAGTTGGCTGCTCTATAAAATAAACCATGAAGCACTATTAGGTTGAGCTCCCTTTCCAAGTCCTGTGTTAAATATTTTTATTTGTGTTTGTAGCAGGATTTGTAACTGTAGTCATTTTATTTAACGTCAAGAATAAAACTATCCAGTCAGGTGCTAGCCTGAAAAACAAATAATTCTATGAAATTATAGTCACTGTTGTTAGATAAACTTGGCTGCATTGTCAGCAAGATACCATTGATAGTGCTTATGTTTTCCTCTTTTCCTTTAGCCCCAGATTTTGGGTGGAAATTCTGAGTCCCAGGGTGGAGGTACTTGGTAGTAATTGTTAGAAAAACCTGTTGTTGCAGCCAGACAATAAGACTGTTACTGTTCTGGGGGGCCTGGCTGGCTTAGGCAGTGGAGCTTGTGACTCTTGATCTTGGGGTCATGAGTTCCAGCCCACAGTGGGTTTAGAGCTTACTTAAAAATACAAGTAAAATAAAGTTTGGCATAGTACGTAAAAGACTGCTACTGTTCTTAGTTGTATCTAGAACTTTTGGTTCTTTAGAGCCTTGGGTTTGTCCTTCCTGATTATTTCACCACCTTCTGATGTTGGACCTGCTTACTGGGTTCAGCTATATATTTTTTTAAGTCTAAAAACAACAGGTGAACTCTAAATGAAAATTTCTCTTCTGCCCGTTTTGATAACAATAGAGGAATAGAATCTATGACATTTAAAAGTTGATTTTCACTAGAATTATGATAGCTAGAGAATCAGAATTCCAGAGAGTTCTGTACTGGGAAAATACAATTTGGAACTTAACTGAGAATCAACACTAAAAAGCAAGGATCTTGTCTTATTTAATAAGGAAAGAAACTTATGAATTTTAACTGAAACAGTTCTGCACATGGGTTTGAGGTCACTTGGCTCATGTGCAGCTCACCTTGCTCTTGTTCTCAAGGTCTAGGCTTGTGGCTACTTAAGTGAGAAGCAGAAAAAATTCTGAAAAGCTAATAAAGCTGGGATGCTTTGATTGACTGTGCTTCTTCTACAGCTTTTGAAGATCCTGATAGTGCTGTTGATGACCGAGATAGTGACTATCGCAGCGAGACCAGCAATAGCATCCCACCTCCTTACCATACGACTTCCCAGCCCAATGCTTCTGTGCATCAGTTCCCTGTGCCAGTGCGATTGCCACAACAGCTGCTACTTCAGGGCAATTCCCGGGATTCCTACAATGACTCTATGCAAAGTTACGATCTTGATTATCCAGAGCGGCGAGCCCTCAGGTGGGTATTGGAAACAAAGCACTTCTCTTCCTGGGATGTAGTTTCCAAGATGCAACTGACAGTATTTGGATGCTTTAACCTGAGATGGTAGTGGAAGTATAACAGAATGACAGACCAAGCCACAGCCATTTTGTATAGATTCTCAGTCTTCTTTTTTGTTTTCTGTACATTCACATTTAGACATTTCTGTCATTACTTTCTCTTTATGATCAGTGATTCTCAACTGGTGAGAGCAGCCTAACTTGGGGTGGATGACTGAAAAAAACCAGCTCATGCCTCTCCCCAGCCTAGTGATTCTGATACACTCTTCACCACGATTAAAGAAAGAAAATCACAGATGTTAAATGTTTGGATAATCTTTCCTACCTAAATGTTTCCCTGGGAACTTCAGATGATCTCTTCATAGCAGATTCAGTACTTATGCTGGAACTTTAAAAAAAAATTTAAATATATAAAACGTTGACATGGTTAAAAAAAATGTTAAGGTACAATACAGCATGCAGTGAAGAATCTCCTACCTGCACCTATCCTCCTCTATTCTGTCCCCTTCCTATCTCCTAGCTCTCACACCACCCTTGTTTGTTTCTTATGTGCCCTTCCATATGCTACTATCATATAATTTAGGAGTATAAAACCAAATATATATATATATACCCCCCTTCTCCCCCCACTTAAAAAAATAATTCAGACAAAATTTGGGAAAATACTACATTAAAACCTGTATTCATGTTGCCTAGATTCATCAACTGTGTTAACATTCTGGCACATTTAATTTTTATTTCATTTTCTCTTAGATTGTGTCGTTATTCTATTTCCCCAACTTTTTACCCATTGATTTAGCATCCATTGATGATCCTTGCTTGAATCAATTATTGGTTGGAGGTTAATATTTTAAAAACCATTCCAGTTTAGCTCATACTTTTGGTTGCTAAAATTCACCATACCATAACATGATATTTCTTTTTGCTTATTTTACCAAACTGGTGAAAACCCTCAGATGGTTGCCTGCCTGCTAGACAACATCCTATCTCAGTTTACTATGACCTCTGAAAATATTTTCAGTGAATTTTTTCATATATCAACCATCACATAGAATTTTTACTCTTTATAATCTGATTCTAAAAAAGAAACATGCCAGGAATCCTGCTGTAGTTGGTCTTTACTTCTTGCTGGTTTATTAGCTGAATATTTGTATTTTTTATTTATTTGATTTTAGTTGTTTATATAGTCCTACTTGAAGGAAAAAAAAACATTGCTAAAAACCCACCACTTTTAGGACGCCTGGGTGGCTCAGTTGGTTAAGCAGCTGCCTTCGGCTCAGGTCATGATCCCAGCGTCCTGGGATCGAGTCCCACATCGGGCTCCTTGCTTGGCAGGGAGCCTGCTTCTCCCTCTGCCTCTGCCTGCCACTCTGTCTGCCTGTGCTCGCTCGCTCTCTCTCCCTCTCTCTCTGACAAATAAATAAATAAAATCTTTAAAAAAAAAACAAAACACCACTTTTGACCCTCTTTTCCCCTCTGTATTTGTAAGCCTTATATGTGTAGGCCAGCAGTAATAGTGGCACATCAACCTAAATGACAACATACTCTTCCAAAGCACTACATTTTACCCAATTATTACCCTATCATTATTTTGTTTATTTCCTATTAATAATACTTAGAGGAGTATTAGTGATAGACTTTAGAGTGCCAAATTTTTGCTAAAATCTTTTAATTGATCCCATATAAATTTGATTTTACTCTATCAGTATATGAAATGAGGTTAAAGAGTGAATATTTTTCATATCTAGCAGAGAAAAAATTATAATTATTGATTGATTGATTGATCTGAAAGAGAGCACATCATGAGCAAGAGAGCATGAGGTTGGGAGTGGCAGATGGTGATGGAGAAGCAGACTCCCCACTGAGCGGGGAGCCTGAAACAGGGCTCAGTCGCAAGGTCCTGGGATCATAACCTGAGCTGAAGGCAGATGCTTAACCTGCAGACCTACGGAGGCACCCCCAAAATTACATGATTTTTAAGTAACCCTAATATTGAAGAAACATGTTCATTTGTTTCTATCTTTCTTAGTAAATAAAAGGATCATAAAAAGCTCATAGTAGCTAGTAGCTATAGTTATTACTATAGCTGTTCTTTTTTTGATGTGGAAAAACTGACTAAATTGCTTTAATACTGAGTTAAGAACATACAAATTTCTTTATCATATATTTTCAGTCTGAATGGTTTTTATCATATTGACTATTTTATTTTAGTTTTCTCATTGAATATGCACTAAATTTTATACTTTGTTTCTTTTCTCTGTTTCTTTTCTTTTCTTTGCCTTACTCTTCCTCTGATTTTATCCCTTTACATCAGACAAGGTTTGCAGGCCAAAAATGACAAAATTAGGATTATTTCAGCTTTCTCTGATGTTGACTATGAAGAGCAAGAAAGTATATATGAGGAAATAGAGGGGAAAATATCACAAGAGTTTCTGGAAAGCAGTAACATAAACTTAAAGGAAGCAGAAGTAAAAGAAATTAGAACTCTTTCAAAAACTGATAAATATTATAGCCAACAAGAACAACTGAAGTATAAGTATTGGAAAAAGATACCATTTCAGGGTGAAGAAACTGAATATTCTACTGCCTTTAATTTTGACCTTAAGTTTGAAACATCTGTGTTCTCCAGATATCCTCAGAAATATGATACAATAGATAGGAGAAAGAAAAACAAGTCCTTACACCTTCATTTTGGAGACAGTGAAAGAAGACAGTATGGTGATAGATTAGGAGCTAACATTGACTTCCAAAGTACATATCCTAACACTGAAAATTGTAACATTTGCCACATTGAAAAGAAGAAACAAAATTACCCAATTTTGCACCCTTACAAAAATGGTTTTGTGGTTAAGAGTGACATATGGACCACTAAGTTGCAAAATCATGATTATGATCTTTCTGGTTGTTTTAAGAATTGTGGGAAGTCATCTGTTTTAAACCAGCATGCCACTAATTTCACTCCATTAGATATTCTTGAAGATTCTACTAGTAGTACTTCTGATGAACTTCTGAGTTCTCCTCTTACTGATAAACAGGAAGGTTTATTGTCACCAACAAGTCATCCATCCAGTATCCATCATATTAGAGACTTACCTGAAGAATATCATGTAACAAGTCCAGCATTCTCATTACCCAAGGTAAATTGTGATGCAGACACACTTGGAGATCTGTCTGGGTGCCCCCTGGAAGAGATGACCCCTTCGTTTCTTGAGGAACCCAAGAAGGACTATGTTGATACAATGGGTGAGCTTCAGTGTTTGGTAGAAACTGTGTCAGAATATTTAGCAGAGAAGGAAGAAGAGATTAATACATTTGGTTCCTTTTCAAAAACTAAAAAATCGGTTAAACACAACAGTACTGTTGATAATGGAGAACAGAAAATGCCGGGGGATCAAATACCACCTTCAGCCATTGTCAAGAATGACAAGGACAAGGCTGTCTCTTTCCCTGAGCTGAATGGAGTGAAATGTGCTGTTGGTTCTTTGTTCAGTTCACTCACAGAAAAAGTGGGTTCAGGCACAAAGCATCTAACAACCTCTGTGGAAAAGCTGGTTTCTTTAGTTCCAGAGAAAACAGAAATTCTTAATCAAATAGAGACGGTTAATTCGGGATCTAAACCCAGGGCTAAGTCAGTATTGGGGAAGGATCTTTCCATGCAATCTCCATTATTCTCTCAAGCAGTTGATAATAAGGATTTTGGCAGAAATGACAAAACTTCTGAAAATGAGCACACAGGTAGTAAAACTGGAAATTTAAGCTTTCAGGATGTAACAGAGACTATTGGAAGGGACTCTACTCCACAGAGTCAGAGTTCAGTTATAAAGTCTGTTTTTAGCATGCTAAATCCATTAAAGATCTTTCCGGAAAAGGATGAAGCCAAAAAAGATGATGACCAGAACAAGCCAACAAGAAAGGAAAACTTTGTTGGGTGTGGATCAGAGTCAAATAAAAGGGAAGACACTCCTGGCAATAACAGTAGCATCATCACTTTAGATAAGAATGAGGGAAAAACTGCAAGCTCAACCCAAATGCCCTCAAGTGAGGATTTGTTGTTGTCTTCCCAAGTGGCTAATGAACCTTCAAACTTAGGCAGTTCTGCAAATAAAAAAGATGATATTGAAAGTCTTTTGGAAAGAAGACCCTGTACAGATTTGTCTCTGTTACCAGATCAATCAAAAATATGTGCTAAAGACACTCCAGGACAACCTTGTATAACTGGCAGTAGAACTGCAAATAAAGAGCCTTCTTCAAAGCCATTAAAGGGGGACAAAGTTACTAGTGATGATGATTTTCTTGAGCCACTCAGAAAATCATTTAGCCAGTTTTTGCTCACTTCACCTGAGACCTGTTCAAAGGAAACTTCATCAGAATCTATGAAAATTCACCAGTTGGAGGAGGGTGGATGGGAGAGGGACCCTAAGAAAGATGGACATTCTTTTTCCTTTAGTGGAAAACTACACATTCCATTTTTCAGAGTTCTTAGTCATTCTGAAAAGCAGCAGGATTTAAGGGAGAAAGGAAGCATTTTTCCTTTGTTTAAATTTCCTTTCACTGGCAACCACATCACTGTCAGTGACCAGAGTTTTCCTGACTTAGCAGTAACCATTGATGAAGAGATCCAAAGAAACTGCCATGAAAATGCCAAACTTAGTTTAATAAAATCTAGTTCAGTTCCAAATATTCATAATAATTTAGGGAAATTTGATGATACAGAAACATTTAATAAAAATGACCAAATGAATTTTCCTGAAGGTGACACACTTAATAAAATAAAATCTAATTCAGTTCCAATTATTAATAATGATTTTGGGGAATTTGGGAATATAGAGAGATTAAATTCAAGTGACCACGCAGCAGTAGATACCTGTCAGAGAGATACCTCAGCCGTCCTTGGAGTTGTGTCCAAGGAGTATGTTCCTTCAGATTCTTTAGAATTAAGTAAGACTCTTATACAAATGACATCGTTAACAGTATCAGACTGTTCGTTAGCATCTACTTCTGCCATTTCAAAATCCACCGTGGTTAATGAAATTAATGAAGACAGACTTGTAGATAAAGCTTCCAAGAAAAGAACCCAAAGAGGCCTCCTTTCTGGTCTGTTTAACAGGTTTTCTTCTCTTGAAAATTGGTCTAGTCAGCAAGAATTAAATTTGAAGAGTGATGATTCTCATCATAAGAATAATACCCCAGGCTTACTCTCTGGAATATTTAACCTAATATCCAATAACAGTGTGACTGATTGTAAACCAGATGAAGTGAAGTCCATGTCCTTAGGCAACATAAGAAGTTTGAATGGAAATAAACATTTATCCTTGGATGAGATCCCTGTTACTTCATGTGTGACTTTTGAAAATCAGAAGAACCATGTTGAAAAAGAAGAAACATGTGGCTTCATAAAAAGCTCTTTATCCTTACCTAAAGAAAACATACCATTATCTGATGCTTGGGTTGATAACCATTGCCCTTCTTCATGGAAGAACCAGAAAAAAGAAAAGAATTGCCTCTTTTCTGAGAACAGGGTATTTAACTGTGCTCCAAGCACTCAACATGGCCTCTTACAGAAATCCTTGCCTGAGAAGCTGGCACCACACTATGTTAAGGCGAAAATACATGAAAATTCAAATAAATCAAATCCACCTATATTAAATACTAATATTCTTAATATATCAAACCACTGTCAGGCTTTTGAAGAGGTGAATAATCCTTTCTGTTATGAATGGGACTCTGATATAAAAGATTTCTCCAAAAATTCCAGAAAACTTCAGCCAGTTTATTATATGTTGAATCAAAATACATACCCATCAGGTGATGTTTTCTTGTGGCCTGACTCAGAAAATTCAGCAATAAATTTTTGCCGGAAGGATCAAAATGCAAATGTCTTGGAGGGGAAAACAAGTCCAAACAGTGTCGTTTGGCATGACTTACCATATGAATCATTGGACCAGTTAGCATTTAATGAAGATAGCTCATTAAGAAGGGACATGTGGGCAGCACACTCATTATATGGAAATTCTTATTTTCCAGTTATTGAGACTAAGAATTCACTAGAAGAATTGCCCATTGACTTAAGTTGTTCTTTAGGTTATGAGAAAACTACATGTTCCATAGTTGATCAAGAATTATTAAGAATGGATGAAAATTTTATTTTTACAAGTGTTGGTTATGAATACCAGGAATGGTTATCATGTCTTGAAAGTGGAGTGTGGTGGCCATCAGAAGATGGAAATTATGGATATTATGTGTTCCATGATGGTCAGTATATGTATTATGTCCTCACTGATTCTACTGGGCAATATGCATATTTATTTATTCCTGATTGTTCTTATCAAGAGTATTTGAATTGTGGCTTACAGACAAATGATCTATCAAGTATTATGTTGGATGACAGCATCATTTCTGCCTATAGTTTTAAGGAAGATGAATTATTCTGGTGTGTTGAAGAGGAACCAGTTGATGACCCTCTTGATTTATCTGTAGTTTTGCCAAGAAGTGAGGGACCAGTGTATCTAAATTTAGGAACCTTTTCACAAGTACTTGAAGAATCAAGTTGTGGCCAAAAGGATCAACCATTAGATTTTTCTGGCTATAATCTTCAGAAATTTAATGGACATTTTGGATATTTTGAAGAAAGAGTGTGTGGTTATGAAGACTTTGAATATATATTGGATCTCAGAAATCGGCCCCGAACTATTGGAAATCATGACTTAAATAAAAACCATTTTATAGAAGGAAATAAGAACCAGTCTCTAGCTAGGGATTTGTCAGTTTACCCTTCTAGTTTACACCGGGCTCAGTCTTCTGAAGAAGCTACCTCTTTGGTTCATCCTGAAAATATGACTTACAGTCCACAGCAAACAGGAGAAATGTCATCATTGAATGAAGTGGCTTCGTTATTTTCTGCTTTAGTTGGAAATACTTTGTATTTTGATGAGAATGAATCCTTAGAGTCTTTGGTCATGAAGAAAACGGATCATCAATCAGACTTAGCAGAGCTCTCAGATGATGGTCTTCGATCATTAATATTGAATAAGCAATTAGAGAGTAACTTCCAAGATAAAGAAGAAAATCTTTTCAAGAAAGATTTAGAAAGACAAAAAGTATCTAACGTTCAGCAACCAGAATTTACTAAAACTATGAAGCAAGAATTCCCTTTAAATGAAAGTTTTCATGTGAAAAAACAAAGTTTGTTAAAATCTGCTGCCCAGGTAAGCCAAACAACTCCTCAGGCTAAATCACATATAGAAGATAATGAAATCATTACAGTTGACTCTATTTCAATTCCTCTTGAATCACAGTTTAGTAGGGATGAACCCAGGAACTGTGAGATTCCTCAGGACCAATCTTCCAAAGAGTCTGAGAGAACATTATTTAAAAGTGCATTGAAACTTTTTGGTCACAGAGAAGACTCTTTAGTAAGTACAGTATCAAATGGAAAACAGGCATCTGGATTTCTGAACCTCTTTAAAACCCAGGTGAATAAAGAAGGGCTACCAAATTTAGAAAAGAATGGTGATAAACATAGAAAAATACCTTCTCAACAAAAGAATGAATCTCCTCGTGTTTCAAATTTTTTTGGTACCCTTGGGGATTTATTTAAAACCAATGCATCTTCTATACAGACAACTGAAAATATGTTTGTTTCTTCATTGGTTAATAAGGATGAAGTCAAATCAAGTCCTTATCCTGCACAGCCAGTTTCTGCTACACCAGTTGCCTCTAAAAGAAAGGTTCGAGTTAGGAGTCTGAACAAGCAGATTACTATTGATGACAGTGGGCTAAAAGAACCATTGACTAGGGATATACAGGGTAATAATTTGACTGAAAAGGAGGTGCCTTCTAGAGACCACCTAATCCAGCAATCATCAAATCAGTCTTTCTCAGCAAACTGTCTTGAAGAGTCTTCCAGAGATTCTTCAGTACAAACTAGTGGTGTGTCTACAGCGACAGAAGTTTCAAGAAGTAGTAAATTATCTTTTGATATTTCAAGCCCAAGAAATTCAAAGGAACAAGATCATTTTTCTGACCAACATTGGAGTTTTCCAACTCCCACAACCTCTCCATCTCAACCAGAGTTGCCCACCAGAAAGAGTATATTTTCTTTCCTGACTGGATCTGAAAAATCTGAGAACCGAGCCTCTGCTACTCTACTGAGAACCAAATCTCAAGCAGAAGGGCTATTTACACTTCCTTCCTTTTTTTCCACTACTAACTCAAGCAACAAGAAGGATGCCTCTCATAATAGCTCTTTTAGTTTCTTCAGCTTACCGTTTTTGGATGGAAAACAGCAGACTCTTGGGGAAAAACACAGTGTTTCAACTGTTGCTCCAGTGACTTCCCAGCCCTGTAAGAAGTCAGGTGTTTTTGTAGACATGGGTGGCACAATGACTAGAGAAAGTTCCAGTAGCATTGGAGATGGCATAGTCCAGGAGGTAGTTCATGAACAGCAAACGCCTCCTTGTGTTTCCATTAGCAACACCATTGAGGTTACTCACCTTACAGGTGAGCTCAATGGACAGAAGGACTATCAGGGAAAACTAGATTCTAGTAATGGACTAGGGACATCTTTAGCAGATTTCCAGATGAATCAGTTGCAGAATGACATTGTTCCTCATTCACCAGAATTTCAGGCACAGACTGAAACACTGCTCATTGGTCTAGAGACTATTGGAGTAGCTCCTCTTGAAGAAGAACCTTTCATACAAGAAGCCTTCTCTAGTGGCTCATTGGCACAGTCTTTTTCACATGATAACCATTCAACTGAAAAGCTCAACAATTCAGACACTTGTACTAACCACCACCAAAATGAAAGATTTACTAGTGATCCCTTAAACTTGCCATTAGAAAAGGCCCCTGGTGAGGTCTTAACACAGATCTTGGAGCCACCCTCTCCCTCTATGGAGCCAGGGTGTACAAGGCATCTCCAGAGCCCAGAGGTAGATAAAGAGGAGGACAAATCAGTGTTGGGCTCTTCAGTAGAGGTGCTTTCAGGGTTTGTGACAAAAATGAAATCTTTCTCTGGGTGCTTAATTGAACCTCCCAAAACTTTCTCTGGACTTTTCTCTCCTCCTAAACTGCCAAAGAAAAACTCCTTTTTCTCTCTTTCTTCTGGTGCATCATCTCAGTCCCTCAAAGGTGAGTTACTTGGAATTTTTAAAAGTCCCAAACCAGAGGCATACAAACAAGAATCACCTATCACAGCTACTGCATGGCCTCAAAATGGTTGTTGCAGAGATACTGTAGGATCAGTACCTCCAGAAAATTTGTGGAGAGAAGCTTCCTCTCCAGCACTCAATTCAGAATCTACTCTCAGTGACTGCACAATGACTGCAGTTAGTGCAAAGTCAGACTTAGAGATTCTGGCAGATGATGCTAAGCTAACAACTGAAATGGAAAACAATAATATTCCTGACAATATTCTAGAACCCCAAGATTCTGAAACAATTGGGGCTGCACCTTCTGTTTCAGAGGACGATACTGGGCAGGGAGTATTGTCTCTGAGTGACGAAGGAGACATGGGGTTGTTGCAGGGCACAGACACAGATGGATCATTGGAAGCAGAGCATATTCCATTGCCATCACATGTGGATTCAGATCCTACCTGTATTGCCAAAGAGCTTCTTCCTCTGGTTCAGCCACCTATTCCCCTTGAGGCAAAGCCATCTCTGCAGTCTGCCTCCACAAACCAATACTTGTTGGAACTACAGGCAGCCAGTTCACTGGAAACCAGTACTCCACTGCTGAGCGAGGCAAGTGTTGGCCAGAGTGCCACACCAGAAACCCAGGGATACCTTTCTCACCCTGTGCTAGAGGAACCTGTACTTTGTGCCAAAGAAAGTTGTGGGATACTTGATACCCAGAAATATCTACCTGCAGTCCCCCAGGAAGTAGAGCAGCCAAGATCTCATTTTGAGATCCCAAACGTGCCCAGTTGGCCAAAACTCCATTTCCCATCCTCTGCCACTGACTCTGGGAAACCACTGAGCTCTTTCTTTTCCCTATCTTCTTCCTCTGGCAACAGAGCAGTAGAGCCTGGTTTAATGGCCAGTTTTAAAAAGTTGTCAACTCTATTTGAGGGAGGTAGTGAGGGGAAAGGGAATATTATGGCAAGTGATCTAAAACTAAGGTTTGGAAAGAAGCTGGATCTTTCATTCACATGGCCAAAAGAGAACAAAGGAGGCCCTGAACAAATGCTTGCAGAATCCTCTTCTCCAGCTCTGGTTATCAGCAATGATCAAGACCTTAATGCTAGGGAGGCTGACAAAGCTTTAGAGTCTTCTCAAATGACTGAGGCTAGTGCTGAACCAGCTGGTCAGCCCTCTGGGACCTCTGAGCAGCAGGAGACCAGGTCAAGTATATGTGCTCATGAGCTTTCAGGACCTGGAGAAATGGAAAACCAGCAAGAAGTCTCAGCATCAGGAGAACACAGGGGTTCCAATAGCAACCTTTCTAGCTCCATCTGTCCTTCAGGCACTCATAAGGAAGACCACTGCACTGTCACTGAGCTACTTCACCAACCAGAAACAAAAAAGGAGGTGATGCCTGCTAGCACTGACTCTCTTTCAGACATACAGCAACCAGTTACTCTCCATGGCATCAAGGAACCAAAGACCGACAAAAGGCCTGTTGTCAACCTAAGCATCATAAATGACTTTAAGAAATTAACCATTTATGATGCAGTGACTTAGTGGTAGTTTAATGGTAGCCTGCTCTTTATTTTTCTTATGTCTTTCTTAGCATCTGAGCTTCATGTTAACTAGGGGTTAAGTAACAAGAAATAATGTATGGGTCTTTTCATCCTCTCCCCTCTCTCTAGTGTCAGATGTAATTCATTTATTTGAAGAAGGAACTTACTGCTAAAGGAAAGGCTGGGCCCTGGGATTTAATCACTTTGGTTTTCTCTGCCTTGTGTAAAGTGGAATGGAAAATGGAGGTCAGGAAGAGGCAGCAAGTAGTAGTGTGGCATATATTAATTATAACCACATGATAGGCTAAGATGCTTCCTTGGGCCTTTAGCACTTTTATCTATACAAGCTAGGGAGAGATCTACTGTGCTTTGCCTTTTCAAGGCTTCTAAGATGCTTTCTCCAGTGGCAATAAGGTTATTAAGTAAAATGTAAGATACAGAGGTTGGGGTAATTTATATTATATGTCCTATTCCACATGGATTTGCATAGCTTATTCCAGTCTTTGCCTTTTTGTACCCTTAAGACTGGTGTCTGGTAAGTGCTTTGAGTATAGTGTCACAGGAGCTTAAGGCTGTCCTTTGCTGTAGTTCTTTATTCTGGAGCATTGTGCAGGGTCCATGTGGAAAAGATCCTCTTACTTCCCCTAAGAAGAAACACCGTTTACAGTACAACTTAAGAATGCACCAGGACCTCTTTCCCAAAACCTGTCTAAAGGGGTTGATTTTAGAGATCGTGTGTGTGTGTGTGTGTGTGTGTATGTATGTATGTATGCACACATGTGTTAGGAACTGTTCATAGCAGTGACCTGGTACCTGTCCTGGTGCCATGGGACAAAGGATCAGAAATTAGCCTGAAAATACCAGGTAATCAGGAGGTACTATAGGGAAAAATATCTCTGGGAAACAATAATGATTTATCTTCATTTAGTCAAGGGTAAACATAAGCCCTTTAGTTAAAGGCTTGACATTGTGGCAAGGAAATTCTTCATCCTTTTGCATGGAAGCTTTTTAGCAGGATACCGGAGGTGAAAGTGTTCCCCTGATTTGGGATAGAACTATCCATATGAGCTGGGATAGGTCTTAAAGATCATCACCTAGAAGCTCTAGCTGGAGTAGGACTGACTGCCTTAAATTCAGTGTACAGATCAAGGGAGTAACTTGTGGATACTGCTCTTCTTTATAATCATGATTCACTGCTACTTTCTTTGCTATAGGTGTTGTCTCTCAGAGCAGGGGAACAAATTTCTTTTGTGGGTATGGGAATTCAAGTGATTGAGTAAGGGTTGGGCTGGCCTCTCTTCAAGTATAGAAACATATTAGTATGATCCTGATGGAGATCCTGGAGTTGGCTTTTGTCCTGTTTATCCCAAACGAGCCATATCCCAAAAGCAACTCAGTTACAGGTGGGCAAGTTTATCCTTAGGATATTCCCTATGCTGCCAGGGATATATTGTAACATTTAGGTTAATGAGACCATTCCCCAGAGGAATTTTTTTTTTTTGTCATAGATTTCATCTCGTAGTAGTGTCCATTACCTCATCATGTAGATATTTGAGAGATAATTGAAGGAACTTCTCCAATCTTCTTTGCTCATCCTAAGGAACAGACATTCACATTTATAATTACAGAGGAAGAAAAGGGCACATCAGTTTAGCAAATAATAGAAAAGGGGAGTAGAGCTCATCCATTTTACTTTTTGGAAATTATAATACTTTAATCACAGCCACTGGACAAGATTCTTTAGAAGTCCAAGTAAAGAATATTAGGTGTAAACAAGAGGCTACTTTTATATTTAGTAATTCTTAATAATTAAGGTTAAACTGCTACTTAAAAAATCACTTTGAGATAAAGTATGCTTCAAAGTCTGCCACAGGTTGAGATTAAGTTCTGTTGGAGAACCCAGCATGTTGTATTCTTTTTCCTTTGTGCTTCTGCTGACTAGAAACTAGTTCTTCTAGATTGTGAAGTTTGGTCCTGTCTTCCCAGGAACCTTGTATTTGTGATTCTTGCCACTGAAAGAATCATTGTTTCTGGATTTATCCATTACTTTTGTCCTGGTCTCTAGTTTGCATGTATATACTCATCTGTCTTCCTCTCATTCTCACAGCCCCACCAGCAGTAGTAGGTATGGCTCCTCCTGTAATGTAAGTCAAGGAAGCTCTCAGTTGAGTGAACTAGACCAGTGTCATGAACAAGATGATGACCGTCGGGAGAGGGACTCAATTCATTCGTGCCACAGCTCTGGCAGCTTCTCCAGAGATGACCAAGTGGGTTTTGGAGAACAAGAGAAAGCCTTGGAGGTAACAGGTGAAGAAGAGAAGGGGAGAGCATTTGAACCCAAGGAGAAGAAAGAAGATGCCACCATCCGTCCTCCCCCAGATATGGTGCTACACAAAGACCATGTCCTAGGCGCCCAGGAGAGGTAGGTGATAGCTGCCTTGAGGAGTTCACATGGTCTCCTCCGTACCTGCCTGTGGTATTTCAGGATGTAAGTGCTTTTCATTTGTTTCTGTACAGGTGAGTATAGCAGTGATTCAGGATACTGAGGTTTATTTAGCTCTGCACTGCTTCCTTTGATTTTTGGTATAATTCCCTAAATATTTTGAGGTTCTCTGAGGAACACTTGGGTTCTTTGTAGTTAGCTGCAGTGTACCAGGCCTTCTTGAATCTGCAATTATTGGCCTACTAATTGACCTATATATGGGAGCCTCTTGAGTCTGGAACTGGTCCAAGCCCTACAACTTGCTTCATTAAAAAGACCTGCTTTGGATGAAATAGGCCTCCCAGCCTATTAACATTTAATTTTCTCATGTGAACATTGTTTTGTTTTGTATTTTCCTGGTTGAGAAAACTAGGACAGAGTTAAGAAATAATTGGTCTAAGAGTCAGATCTAACTCACCCTTCTGCTTCCCCAGGGTCTAGCAGTGTGTGTAGAATTAATTGGTACCCATAAGAAGAAAAATTTTAAACTTGTGTTTCTAACAGTCTTGTAATGAAGTTTAGTACCATGTTTGACTGCTATTAAGCTGAATTGGTCAGTGGATTTGTTGATAGGTTGGGGCAGAGTGTGATTTTTCAATCTTGGCACTATTGACATTTGGGACCAGATAACTCTTTGTTATGAGGAGCTATTGTGGGCATTGTGGAATGTATGGTGGCATCTCTGGCCTCTGTACTACTTGCCAGTGGCAACTATCAGTTGTGACAACCAAAAATGCCTCCAGATGTTGTCATTGCCCATGCCAGGCAAAAGTGTCCCTAGTTGAAAACCGTTGTGGTAGAGTGATAAGGGCTAGGTGTGACTTGGATTCTCAAATTTCAAGGTCTAAAAATAATGCCTCTTACCAAAAGGTCAGAGCAGTGAGTGCAGTTATAAGTGGTAAAAGTTTGAAGAATTGCTGGTATATCTACTCCACCACTAAAGATACAAACTTTCTTTTATCCTTACATTTTCCTGACTTTTTAGACCTCTCTAGTGGCTCATCTAATAGACAAGATATCCAAGAGTTGTGGTTGATGACCCACTGAAAAATGGCTCTTTGTAGACCTTAGATTTGGCAGATGCTGTTGTCTGGGTAGAGTTCTTGGAAGAGCAGCAGAAGTGCCTAGCACGAATATTTGTCCTTCTCTACTGGCTCTGTCCCTTCAGATCCTAGCTGTGCAAGTGAGGTCCAGTTCTACCTTGGTCACCAGTGCCCACGATGTTTTAAAACAGTTGATCCAGTTAGATGGCAGCAGAGGTTGGCCTATATTTCTGATGTCTAGGTGGTGGATGCTTGTTTGCTGCCTTGGCACTAGATCTCAGTGGAAGAGAGGAGAATCGTTGTCACCAAGAATTGACTACTGTTCCACAGTTAAGAAACTAGATGGTGATTTGTTCTAATACAGCGTAGTGTTTCTGTCCCAAAACTACTTTGTTATATTTATTGTTGTTTCATTGAGGGTGTCCCTATGGCAGCTCAAGGAACAAGACTATGGTAGGAAAAGGGCTGTGCTTTTTTCCTTAGCATTTTTGTTGTAGTCTAGGAATTGGTAAGGCTTCCAAAATTCTTAGTGGAGCAGGAAGGGTTTGCAGGAACAAAATTGCGCCCTAAGGATGGATGGCATGTAGAATGCCCAAGGGAGACAGGTGGTCTTGAGAGGTAAGGCACAAGGATTAGTCCACATGTCTGCAGAGTTTTTGTGCTAACATTGACTCAAGGCCCTTGCCATTGCTTCTACTAGAATCCTGAAATCTGACTGTCCCAGTGAGCTGGCTTATTGGGTAAGTGAAAAATGGGGAAAGAAGAGAGGGAATGGATAAAAAGCTAAAAGGAGTTATCATTTTAGAGAGGGTTTTTTTCCCCCACATTGGCTATTTAGGACTATGCTGTGTAGTGGCCTGACTCATGAAACAAGTCTAGGCATGAATACAAAGCATTTTACTTAAGTTATTTGGCACTTTTGCCTTGAGTGACCACCCTGTGGCCTGGGCTATTCTTAAGAAACATTCCTTTCTTTGTTACAAGTTTTCCTGAGGAGAATGCGTCTTCGCCATTTACCCAAGCCAGAGCACACTGGATCCGAGCAGTTACCAAGGTTCGACTCCGGCTACAGGAGGTAGGAAATCTGTTTTTCTAGTACTAGTTGGGTACTAGTTGGGACAGTTTTTCCTTTGAAATTTGGAGACATATGGTGCTGATGAGGCAGTCAGTGATTAGTCATCTTCTTATAGTGTGCATCTGGGGATGCTTGACAAGTAAGCTAGAGCCTTAAGGGATGGGAGGTGGCTGTTGGCTTCCTTCTATGCTGATTAATGGAAATCAGATAGACCTAGTGGGTTGAGAGCCTGAAGGTTAAGTTAAATGCTATTTTTCAGTACCATTGACACTTTGAGGTCTTTTCACTTTGAGTTTAGGACAGGGAACCATTACAAGACCTCTTAGAGTCAGCTGTTGACTCCCTTGGCTAACCACTTCAAGGCCACTGCCTGGCCTATTAGAGAGGGCCTTTGTGATGTGTACAGAAAGGATGTTTTTAAATGGTGACAAGTGGCTGTCAGTAGTATAATACCAGCAGATACCTGCATTAAAAATATAAGCATGTGCACGTGTGTAAACACACTTGAAAAATAATTTATTTTGAAATAATTTCAGACTTAGGGAAAAGTTGCCAAAATAACAGTATTAAGAACTCTTAAATCTTTCTTGCCAAGGTGTTGATGTCACCACAGTTACTTCATCACCTTCCATCCATTATGTATGACTAATCTTTTTCTGAACCATTTGAGAAAAAGTTGAAGAGATGATGTGTTACTCCTAAATAGTCCTGTTTGTATTTCCCAAAAAACCAAAGCTACTCTCCTATATAAGCACAGTGTAACTATCCACTGGAGGAAATCAACAATGGCAACACCATCATAAAAATGCTATACAAATCTTGCCAACTATCACAACAATGTCTCTTTTATTCCCTAGCCCAGGATACAGTCCAGGCTGAAGTGTTGCATTTAGTAGTCATATCTCTTTAGTCTCTTCTAATCAGGAACAGTTCTTCAGTTTTATCTTGGACAGATGGTTTAGGCCTTTTATTTTGTAGCATGTTCTTCGTTTGGGGTCCCCAGTGTTTCCTCATGTTCAGACTCAGGCCATACTTTCTTGGCAGGAATTACACAAAAATGATGCTGGGCTTTTTTTAGTGAATTGTATCAGAAAGTACATGTGGGGCCGCCTGGGTGGCTCAGTGGGTTAAAGCCGCTGCCTTCGGCACGGGTCATGATCCCGGGGTCATGGGATCGAGCCCCGCATCGGGCTCTCTGCTCTGTGGACAGCCTGCTTCCTCCTCTCTCTCTCTGCCTCTCTGCCTACTTGTGATCTCTGTCTATCAAATAAATAAATAAAATCTTAAAAAAAAAAAAAAAAGAAAGTACATGTGTCAACATGTGCTACCCTTAATATTAATCTCAGTCACCCAGTTAAGTTTTTTGTTGGGTCCGTAATCAAAGGAGCGAGACTGATACAAAGCAAAGGTCAAGCAAAGCTTTATTTCGTGCCAAGCATCAAGAATCAAACTGACCAGCCAGGGCCGTCTCTTACAAAGAGAGGCGCCCCCTCTCTGCCTTACAGACTGGCTTTTAAGGGCAAAGGCCATGTGGTTGGGCCTGGCCACGCACAGGTACCAATGACACAGAGAAAACTGCACAGTCAGGCTCAAAAGGCGGCCAAATGGCGGGACCCATACTCCTTGGTAGCTAGGGAGACAGTATGCGCCCCCACTGATTGGATACCTCCACCTGACCTGACTGATTGCTGGGACTTGTTTTTAAGTAAGTCCCGGGCGGGTGGGGGGGGGGTCCATTTAAGTTTTACTGCATAAACAACAAATGGCTATTCAACCGAAATGGAACTGTTTTGGCTAAATAGGCCCTTACATTTTTATTGACCAGGTTTCCAACCTGTTGAGGCACCTTTTTTTCCTTTTGTAGTTGATGTAACTGGTATGGTTTTGTGTACTCTGAAAATATGCCAGTATCTTATTCCATGTTGCATCTCCACCAATGAGCTAAGCATCCATTGATGACTCCTGTCTGAATCTACCATCACTAATGGCGGCTGCCAAATGGTAACTTTCTATTTCCATTATACTTTTTCTACATTCATTAGTTGGCATTCTGCTATAGGGAAGAGATTTCCCTTTTCTCCCATCAGTTTATTTATGTCACCGTGGACTCATAGATACCTAATTTATTATATAATGTATTACATTTTACAGTCATAATCATTTTTATCATTTATTTTGTCACTCATATTATTCAAGCTTCTTATAAGCATTGCTAATTTGACCCTTCAGAGAGAAGATGTTTTAATAACAATTGAAAAGGTAGCTGCTGTGAATACAAATGTTTGAAAATCTATTTTTGTGTATGTGTTCTTTTTTTAAATCAGAAACAATGACTGTTACCTATAAAAACCCGTAACTACATGTTCTAAAATCTTGGAAAGAAACTATTAACAGATTTAAAAATACTTCTAATGAAAATTTTCAGTGAGGTTTGAACTTACTTGTTAAAAATATTTCTATTTGGGGGCGCCTGGGTGGCTCAGTGGGTTAAAGCCTCTGCCTTCAGCTCAGGTCATGATCCCCGGGTCCTGGGATTGAGCCCTGCATTGGGCTCTCTGCTCAGCGGGGAACCTGCTTCCCTTCCTCTCTCTCTGCTTGCCTCTCTGCCTACTTGTGATCTCTCTCTGTTAAATAAATGGATAAAATCTAAAAAATATATATATATAAATACATATATATATGTATATATATATATTTCTATTTGGTAAGATACCAAAGAAAATGAGAACTTAATTAGCCAAATTTCAACAAAAATCTTTGAATAATCGCTATGCAGGAACCACTTGCACATCTTTCATTTGATTGATGTATCTGTATCTTTATGGCAGCTTTGAAAACCAAGTATTGAAATAATTGAAAGTGGAACCAGACCTTCAAATAATCCTATAACAAAATGTTAAACTGAGATTTAAAAAATAATGAGGCATATTGTATCACATTGCTTTCACTAAAAGTATTATTACTGCTAGTACTTTTAGTGACAGCAAAAAACATTTTTTATCATTAGTAAATCTTAAATGATTGTTTCTTTTATGCTTTTTACATTTTTATAATGTAATGACTATATTAACACAGTTATACATGTATATAGATTTTAGATTTGGAGTCAGTTGGTCTAGATTGACAGGAGATAAACATTTAAAGTGAACATTTATGGAGACAGTGTTAAAATACCTACTAACTGGGACGCCTGGGTGGCTCAGTTGGTTAAGCAGCTGCCTTCAGCTCAGGTCATGATCCCAACATCCTGGGATCGGGCTCCTTGCTCGGCAGGGAGCCTGCTTCTCCCTCTGCCTCTGCCTGCCTCTCTGTCTGCCTGTGCTTGCTCTTGCTCTCTCTCTCTAACTAATAAAAAAAAAAAAAAATACCTACTAACTTTTTATTTGTAAGCTTCCATAAGTAAAGGTTTTATAATTCTTATTATAAAGGAAAGTAAAACAAATAACATCCACATAAAAGTTCTGATTAGGCAAAGATTTCTTAGAACAATAAAAACATAGTCCATTAAAAATGTTTTTAATTGGGCTTTCTGCAAATTAAAAACTTCTGTTCTTCAAAAGATGCATTAAGACTGTGGACTCTGAGAAACAAATTGAGATTTTGGGGGGTGTGGGGGGTGGGGTGAGCCTGGTGGTGAGTATTAAGGAGGGCACATATTACATGGAGCACTGGGTGTGGTGCATAAACAATGAATCTTGGAACACTGAAAAAATAAAATTAAATTTAATAAAAAGAAAAAAGTTCTGAATGAGAAAAACAAGAATATATTGGAGCAGACACAGTTTGCTATGATTTTTTTCTTTTTAAGAGACAATTCAGAGTCTCTCAAAAAGAATACCAAAAAACAGAACTATTACTTAATAAGAGAACAATAGTAAATATATACATAACACAGGTAATGTAATGGGAAGCTGATTAGATGTGGCCAAGAGGATAAAGATAAGCCAGAGTTTAATGAAGATTATCAGAACAGTTTCAGATAGAGGTAGAAGTATACTATTTATACTTAGCATGAGATTTGCCTAACTTAATTGAGGTTGTGACAGTAGGAAGTTAAGTACAGCACCCCAGATTTTTTTTCCTGAGTAAATTGGAAGTTCCACCGAGTCACCCTCTAATGGTCTGTCCAAGGTAATAATTGTTAGTTTCTTACTGTCCCAGAGTTGCTTGGTGCAAGTGCAAGAATATATGAATATATATTGTACCCCCTCACTTTTTTTTAAACAAAATCGGTGTATATACTGAGAACATCTTGTTTTTTCATTTGAAGATCCTTCCATATTAGCTCTAAGAGAATTTTTTCTCAATAGCTACAGATATTTTGTTGTATGAAGGTCCTGCAAGTATTTAACTAGTATTCTGTTGATGTTAATTTGGTTCATTTGGTTGTTTCCAATCATTTGCTATAACAAACCATGTTGTGAATGAGCACCTTTTACATACGTCATTTTGCAAGTATATTTGAGAGGATATGTATTTGTAAATTCGATAAATATTGTCATGTTGCCCTCCATTTGTCAGTAGCTTGAAACAGTAAAGGTTTATTTTGCTCAAGCTGCTTGTCGTCCTGCGTGTCAAGGCGTTCTGCTTTAAGTTGTCTTTTCTCTGCAGTACAGGCTTGTGGAACAGACTGCATCTAGGACATTGTCAGTATGGGTGGTGGAGGGAAAGAAAAGATAAATGAAAGAGAACTTAGCAAATTGCACTCTGGTTCTTAAAAAAACTTCCACCCAGGGGGCATCTGGGTGGCTCAGTGGGTTAAGCCTCTGCCTTCGGCTTCTAGATCCAGCCCTGCATCTGCTCAGTGGGGAGGGTGCTTTTTTTCTTCCCAAATTCACCAATAGAGTGATTTATTCAAATTTTTGAATTTTTGCTAGTCTACTGGGCAGTGTTTTCTCAGTAGAATTTAAGTTTGTGTATCTTAGTACAGTTAAGGATATTTTCATACAAGTAAAGGCTATTAGTATTTACTATTTTGTGAATAGTCTAGTCATATTCTTTGCTCATTTTTTTTTCTATTGAACTTTTTATTCCAGGAGCTTAGTTTTAGGGAAGTTAACCCTTGCTGTGATATGAGTTGCCATACTTTTTTCTCAATGTATCCTTGTGAGAAAGTTTTTTAACCTTAATGAGCCACATTTTCCTAATCCACAAGATGGGGAAAGTAATAGTACCCCTTTTTTAGGGTTGTAAATTATATAGTAAAACTATGATTTAAAAAAGAGAAAATCAGAAAAAATATACTTCAGTGACTCCACATTGCCTTCATGATAAAATAAAACCTTGGTAAATAAATAAATAAATAAATAAATAAAACCTTGGTAATTTCAGTGTGACTCCCAGTATGATCCATGGACCAGCACAGGAAGTGTTTGTTTCTATTCTTTGATGAAGTAAGTACTGAAATTGAACTAAGTACTTTAAGTGAGCATTCAGAGACAGTTTGGATTGCTGTAATACCATGTGTACGATAATATCCTTGTCTCATTGAACAGGGTTTAGACAAAAAATATCAGTCCATGACATATTGGAATAAAAAAACCAAATCCTCCACAAAAAGAACTGGAAAAGCACTGAGACAGACCTTATATGCCTTTCTGGTCTTGCCTGTTTGTGCTACTCTGTTTTGTTTTGTTTTTTAATCTCAAGAGACTTTGCACTTGCTGTTTGCCATGCATGGAATACTCTCTCTTTCTCCACTTAGCTAAATTTTTACTCACATTTACAATCCAGTCAGGTGTCAGTTTTGGAGGTTGTTTCCAGACTCTGTGCATACTTTTTCTAGACTGACATTTACTGTGGTGTGATAGTTACTTATTTACTGTTTGATTTACTTATTTACTTTTGTACTTGTAAGATCCTTGATTTTGGGAGCTATACT